>JABUQX010084164.1:0-21887 GCA_015478945.1 Trachelipus rathkii | reverse complement strand
ATATCTATATATATATTCTATATATATATATATTATTATATATTATATATATAATATATATATATATATATATATATTATAATTATATATACTGTAAATATATTTATAAAGTTTTAGTAATAGAATATATTATTATATTTACATTATATAATATATATGATTTATATATATGATTCAGGACTCTGGAGAGTAGGTCTTGGAACTAGCAATCTATTTATCTTTGTTTATTATCAGAGTTAAAGGAAAGGCGAAAGGAAGAATCAGAAGGGGCTGCAAGATTGTGTCACTTATGATGATGTCTTGAGAAGCTACTGAGTTTTGGATGGAATAACATCGGAGAAGATTTGATAGAAGAATATTGAAATTTTTGATGTTTTTGGAAAACTAAATTTATGGTGTAAGAATATTTCATTAAATAAAAATTATATTTTCTATTATTAAAATTAAAACACCTTTATGAAAGCATCATTGGAGCTATAAAAATTTAATATAATGAGCTTTTAAAAATTTGGAAATTTATATTTGAAAACTTCATCGAATGTTTTATTTGATCAAATGGAATCTGATTTAAGTTGTAAACTGTGTGGATGACGCCTCTCCGAATCTTCTTCATTTTCAGGCTCAACACAGAGGGACTGTTCGATACATGTGGATGCTGAGTTTGGCTTCATTCCACGTTATCCATTTTCATAATAATACAGTTATTGATTATTGTTGAAATTTGTTTTGCTTTTTTGGGCAATTTTTACGAAATCTTTCCAAAATGGCAGAGATCAAATTGATCTGTATTGTTACTTAGTTTTTTTAAATGACGTTTTTTATTTATTTAAATTTTAAATTATTTTTTGAGTTTTTTTTATATATATTTAAATTATTATTAGAGGAAACTAAAAATTTTGTATTATACATTTGTTTTAATAATACTGTTCAACCTTAATCTGAAAAATGTTTAGTTCTCGAAATGTATCAAAGGTGATGATTATGATAGTATTAATAATAGTTAGTGATAATTTATATTTGCAGTAGATGATTTGTGTATGTGTATATGTATTTAGGTTATGTATATGTATTTATGAAATTTAAAAAATTGTATAGCTATAATATTATATATATATATTATATATAGATTTGTAATACACTATTATATATATATAAAATATATATATATAATATATGTATATTTTTTTTAAATATTTATTTATTTATTTTTATAAAATAGCACCCGATAGTCAGTGTTAGAGCACTCTCCACAAAGCGAGGTCGGTTCGAAATGGTCGGGTGGTGAGAATGGTGGAGCTATTCTCTCCTTGCGGCCTTGGATTGTCCTGCTCGACGTTAGTGAGTACACCTCCTCCTTGATTAGGCTTGCCCGTGGAGTTGAATTGGGGGGGTGGGGGGTTTTTTATCTTGATTAGATCTATATATATCTTTGCTTTAGCTATATTAATATATTATTATATTATATATATATATATATATATTTATTCTATATATATATATAGTATATATATATATTAATATATTATATTTATATATAATGGCAGAAAGAAAATAATTATTCACAAGCGCTTTCCTATAATTTTGATCAAGAAGACCACTGACTAGTAATTGGAGGGAGTATATATATTACAGGTCATATATATAATATAATATATTATTATATATTCTATATATATCATATTAATATATATATATTTATATATATATATATATATATCTAGTATATAATATTATTATATATTTATATTATAATAATATAATATTATATATATATATATATATATATTTGCAAAAACGTTTAATTTTTTCTTTTTTTGCAGTTTGCTTATTTTTGTTTTTATTTCTTACTATTTTAATAAATATAAACAAAATAATAAAAAATAATTTTCATTTAATTTTTTTATTATTTTGTTTTGTTATTATTATCTTCATATTTTTTTTACTAAATTTTTTGTTATATATTATAATATATAATATATTATATATATATATATATAATATATATATATTATTATATATATATTATATATATATAATTATCTATCATTATACTATATATACTATATATATATAATATATATATTTATATATACATATATATTATTATGTAGAAACTAAAAACATATTTTGAAACTACAAACTATAGCACGTACAGGAAATAAGTAACATTTTATTAATCAGGAGACATTTTTATCCATGAAAAAAATAAAAAATAAATTAAAAATAACTTTTTTGAAAAAATTTAAAATTGTTAAATATGTTGGAAAGCTGTATGATGATTATCGTTTTTTGAGAATTACGAAGGAGCTCTAAGTTCCGAGAAAGCCCACAAAAGTTGCCAAATGTTGAATTTTCTATTTTTTAATAAAGAACAAGTTTCTTTAATAAGATGGACAGATCGGGGGTTTCTCGGCTACCGGGGACGACGGGGGCAAAGTCCACCGCTCTGTCCCTCCGGTCGGCTCATGACCCTAAGAAAGGAATTAATAAGAAGGAAAAATGTGAACTAGTTCAGACATTAAAAAAACACTTTGGTAACTCTTGCTCTCGTTGTATAATGGGATGGAGAGATATAATCAGAGCGTAGCTTGCAGTCTAAGAATTATACTGATAATTTTCAGTTTATCTATAATATTAGAATAAATAATTTTTTTTTAAGTTTCATCAATGAAATTGCTCCTTGCTGAAATAAAAAATGTTATTTATTTTCTGTAGCTGTTTATAGTTTTTTAGTTACATGCCTGACTCTTTCGGGTCTTTCCAATATATATTATATATATATATATATAATATATACATAATTATATATTTTTTAATATATAGGTATATATATATAATATATATATATATATTTATATATTATATATATATTTATTATATATATATATATTTTATAATATATTATATATCTATATATATTATAGGGGGTATATAGAACGCCTCGTGGCCGCAGGAAGGGTTGAGATGTTAAGGCCATGCCACGACCTTGTATAAAGTAAAAAAATAAAGGTTCGGCCGTTCATACGAGAGACGGTTAGCGGTTGGAGTTTATGTCTATGGGGGGTGAGAATTAAACTGCGACTGCGGAACACGTTGATGGCGATGGTTTGGATAGCCGGCTTTAAAGTTCGACGATTTTCTGTAGTTCCCCCGTGTTACCTTCTGAAAAGGAGATAAAGCACGTTTAAAATACAGTTATAATTATGTTATATAATATATATATATAATGGATATATATATATAATAATATATATATATATATATATATATATATATTATATATATATATATATATATATATATATATATATATAATAATTAATATTATATATTAATATAATATTATATTATTTAGAAGCGAGGAGGTTAACAGAGACGTTCTTGCTCAGAAAGCTTTAAAGCAAAAGCCTGTGAATTGATTTTTATTCTTTTACTAGTTGATAAACTTTTCGTGAATTTCTGTTGTTTAGGATTTATTATATATATTATATAATAATACTATTACTATATATAATATTATATATATATATATCATTAGTACCTTATATATATTTATTATATACAGTATATATATTATATATAGATATTTATATATATATATTATATGTCATGGAGCTGGATGGCTTTGCGTTTTCTCTGAGTCATGAATTTTTAAGTTATGTGTTTTGCATCTTGTTTAAATTTTTCATGTTAGTAAAAAATAATTATAATAGATCATCTCTGATGTTTTAGAATGGTAAAACCAAGGTTTATAATTTAACTTTCCTTTTAAATTAATGTTTATTATTTTTAAGAAAATGATATAGTATATATATATAATATATATTATTATATATATAATATATTAGTTTTTATATTAGTAGTTATATTAATTTATACTATATATAGAGACGAGAGAGACGAGAGGAGAGAGAAGAGGAGAGAGAGGAGAGAGAGAGAGAGAGAGAGAGAGAGAGAGCCCCCTAAGGTAAAGGAGTGATAACAAAAATATTTTGTACGATTTTGGTTACTTTATTAAACTTTATCCATTAAGAAATAATTTATTTTTTTAGCGGCTTAATTCCGAAATAGGGCAGAGAATTATATGGAAGAGTTGGACACGACAGGAAAAGCAAATACATATTTGGAATCAGCGTATAAGCTTATTACCGGAATAAAAAAAACTCGAAAGTTACGACACATTACAGAAAACTGTACATATTTGGAATCAGCGTATACGCTTATTATATGTAAGTCGTTTCGTCCCCCGTCGTCCACCTAGAGGCCGAGAGACCCGACTCCTGGTATCAATGCGGTTTACATTTGGGTATTCGTTAGTTAATCATAAAACGATTTGCATTAATAAGCTTCTTTACGCTGCATGTCAAATTGTAATTTATTTTTCGGTAAGGTGGTTTACTTTTTCAGATTATTTTTTACATTCTGGAATATGCTTATACGTGATTCCAATATGTAATTGGTTTTCCTGTAAGTTTCATACTTTTCGATAATTCTCCTGGGTCTTTTCTGATATTTTGCCTTAGTTATTTTATATATATATATATATATATATATATAATATATTTATAATATAACTCTTATATATATATATAAGTATATATGATATAATATTATAATATCTATTATATATATATATATATATAATATATTCATATATATATTATTATATATGATATATATATTATATATATATATATATTATTTATATACTATATATTTATTATAGTTAATATATATTATATTATAATTAATATTACTATAATATATTATTTATTATATTACTATTATTAATATATAATATTAAAATTATTATATATATATATTTATATATTATATATATATGTAAAACGTATTTATCATTTAATTTTAATAATAAAATGTAATTATCATAAGGCTACCATTCGTCCGATTTAGCCGGGACGTCCGTTTTTTTGAAACCCTTGTCCATTTAGAAGAGAGTCCCGATTTTATGATACAAACTCAATTTTAACATGCTTTCGTATATTTCGTATATTTATTACGACAGCAGTATCATCAATACTTAAAAAATTGGAGAAAGAGGGGCTTGGATCAGAAGTAGTAAAATTTAGACAATATGTGTATACTTTTTATAAAACTAGAGTTGAGTATTTAAATAAATGGATCAAACCTATCGATAATTTGAAAAATTTTACCTGGATTACCTTGCAGAAAATGCCCAACTGGGAGGAAATACAAAATACGGAATGTTTTATTCCTGAACTTATGCCACAATTCAATTCACAGTTGATGAGACTGCTTTATACGATGAGTTCGTCTATGTTAAACGGTATTTGCGACCAGAAGTTTTGTCCTAGAGATCAAGAGGAATGCCTCCAGTCGAATGTTGGGTTTGAAATTTTTACGTATGTATTGAAAATAATATTACTTATTCATAACATTCTTAAAGGTGGGAATCTTTCTTTGCTTGCCCGGACAATTTTTCCTCTCTACTTCTCTTCTCTCTCTCTCTCTCTCTCCTCCTATCTCTACTCTCTTCTCTCTCTCTCCTCTGTCTCTCTTCCTTCTTCTTTCTTCGTTCTCTCTACTGCTCATCTCCCTCTTCTCTCCTCATCCTCTCTCTCCCCTTCCTCTCATCTCTATCCTCTCTCTCTCTCTTCTCTCTCTCTCTCTGCTCTCCTTCTCTTTCTCTCTTTCTCTCTCTTCTCTCTCTCTCCTCTTTTCCTCTCTCTCTCTCTCTCTTTTGCTCTATCTCTCTCTCTCTACTCTCGTCTCTCTCTCTCTCTCTCTCTCTCTCTCTCTCTCTCTTCTTCTCTCTCTCTCTCTTCTCTCTCTGTAATATTTTGAAGGCTTTTATTACCAAAAATAAAACTATTTATACCTGTGTGATTTTTATAAAATGATCTTTGGAGAAGCAGAACTAATAAGGAAAATTCATTCTTCCGAAAAATACAAAAAACACCACCAATGAAGGGGAAGATCCAATATTTGAGATTTTAGGACCCCATTTTAGCCACTAAAATGGAAACATAAAATTTCTTAATTTTCAGACATTTTGATGGAAAGAAAAGCAACGTAGCTTTTTTTCTGACCTCTGGAACGTCATTTTCAGGATAGTTTTCTGTTCTGTGTCTGCTTCGGCGTTTTCTTTTATTCCAAACCTAATTTCTTTACTTTTTTCGTATCAATACAATTTTTTTCGACAATGACTTTCAAACTTGAAAGTATAATGATGTGTCTATTACTCACAAAATGACATAGAAGTTTTTTTTGATTTTTGGAATTGTGCTCAGCAATTTAAAAAAAAAAAAGTAGTTTTTTAAACTTTGACATTGCTGAGCACAATTTCCAAATCACAAAACTTCTATGTGCTTTGTGAGTAATAGACACATCTATGTATATTTCAAGTTTTGTTATTTCGAAAAAAATATGTAAAAGTTGAACGAAAATGTCAAAAATTAGTTTGGAAAAATGAAAAATTAACAATGACTACAGAACAGAAAAAACACCCGAAATGACGTTTTAGAGGTCGAAAAAGCTACAGTTTGCTTTTTTCCCCATCAAATTGTCTGAAAATTAAGAGTTTATGTGTCTTTTTAGGTGGGGGCTAAAATGGGTCCAATTATTCAATTTGGATTAGCTGAAGGAAAACTTAATGTAAGTAAATATAATAAATTTATATAAATTATATATATATCTATATATATATATTATTATTATATATATTATAATATATATATTATATATATATAATATATTATATTAATATATTAGTACTATATATATATATTAATCATATATATATATATTATATAAGTTATATATATATAGATAGGTCAGCGTTCAGATTGTCCGTCATATGTATCTTAAACACTATAGCTACAGGGAAAAGGAAATACATTTTTGGAATCAGCGTAAAGAGGTAGTCCTGGAAAACTTTTAAAATAAAAAAAAAGCGATTTTAAAAAGTTAATAAAATCTTGATATTTAACTTATTTATTACGTAGTAAGTTGCCCTTTAAATAATGGGTGGTGTTTAATAACTAAAGATACAAGGGTATGAACGCCCACCCGATGGCGGAGTTCGGGGTCTCTCGCCTCCGGGGAACATACGGGGTAGATTATGGTTTTCCCCCTCCGGGGAGGGTCTCCGGAACCCCCGCTTCTTTTGTTTTGGGTGTCGCGGGGGTTCTTCGCCTTCCCCTACGGGTTTATGGAAAGACATTCACCATATGTTTCCGTCGGGTTGAGCCTCCTAGTGTGCCGTATATACTATAATATATTATATTATATATATTATAATATATATATTAATATAATATATATTATATATATATTTAATATATATAATATATTATGATATTATAATATATTATATATATATATATTATATATAGATTATTATTATATTAGTATATATAATTTATTTTGTGCAGAAGATATTTATTGCTATTCGAACCGTTACAGACCCGTTACATTTATGACCCGTTATAAGAACGTTTTTTAGAGATTGCAGATTTTTTGATAGAATTTATTCATTCTTCAGGGACAATTTACTTTATTTATGATCATTTATTCATTAATTATACGTTTCAGGGCACGTTTACGCTGTTCCGAAAAAATATCCTTTTTATGTGTATTAATAGTTGATTTAGATCACATTATTGACGGACACAAAACGCTGGCACTATATATATATTATAAATATATAATAGATATATATTATCATTATATATATATATATATTTATTATATATATATATATATATATATATATATATATAGTATATTATATATTAGGAACTAAAGTTACTTAACGCCCACATGGAACGGGGAGCTCGGATCAAAAAAACAATTTTTCACAGTAGCATCTATGATACATAATAGATGTTCTGGGTCGAAATGAATTTTTTTTTATATACCTGTTTAGGGGCGAAATATATAATATATTTATGTAAAGGTATTAGCACGCATGTAGGGAGGCTCGGAGCCCGACGGGACACAGGGGGTGACGTTTTCAATACACGTAGGGGGGAGGGCAGGGGAACCCCCGGACACCAAATACCAAAGAGCGGGGTTCTGGAGACTCCCGGAGGGGGGAAATAGTCCTACCCCGTAGTTCCCGAAAGGCCGGAGAGCCCGACTCCTGCCATCGGTGCGGTTTACCTTTGGGATTCTTAAATTACATTTTCCTTACTAATTTTACCAGGATTCCAAAAATGGTATTCCTTTTCGTGTAGCTATTGTTAGGGTTTTGTGAATTGATTTTTTTTTTTTCATTTCGACCATAAAACGTCTATTTGTATCATTGAGGCTACCTGTGAAAATTTTTTTTTGATCCGAGCTCCCGTTCCGTGTGGGGGTTAGTACTTTTAACCATATATATATATATAATCTTATTATATATATTATAATATATATATATATTTATTATAGTATAGTATATCATGGTTATATATGAATATATATATTATTTATATAATTTCAATATATTATATTATATATATATATATCCATATATTGTAGCTGTAGGGTTTCCCGTTTTTAAAAGCATGTACCTTAATTTTCAATTTTATTTTTTGGAACGAAAATATACGTACCGGTAAGAAAAATAATTAATAACTAAAATAATTGAAATAGTGAATTATATAATAATAATATAATAATTTGTAAAAAAGGAAAGAATCTGAGCTTCAAACCGAAAGCAATTTCTGGTCAATTATACGGCATTTTTAACTTTTTCGCATAAAAAATAGGCAAGATGCAAGGCCATCCAGTACAGTACCTTTTATTTATATATATATATTAGTATATTATATAATATTACATAATATAATTAGATATAATACGAATGTGATATCTGGTATAGATATTCTTTCTTTTATATATTATAGTATATATATTATAGATATATAATTATATATTATTATATGTATATATATTATATAGCAATTTTTCAGTAAGCAGGCAATAAAAAGTACTTGAACGTAAAACGTATTAAAATGTTGCTAGCTGTATAAATTGTTCCCATTTTACTAAAATATATAGTGAGCAAATTATATTAAAATTGTTCCTTTTATAAAAGTTTAAAAAAGGAAAAGAATAAAACTTTGTTATCATTCAATATTTTAAGATTACAATGTTATTTCCTTTGTCAGATCTAGTGACTGAATTACGAGATTCGGAAGGTTTTAGATAATATTTTTATTTAATTATTATTTTTTATTATTATTATTATTATTATTATTATTATTATTATTCATTATTTATTTATTATTTAATTATTATTATGGTGAAACTCAAAGATGTTAGCCCTGGTCATGATAGTCTCGAAACTAAATCTGTTAAATGTGTCCAACTCAGTTCTGAGAATTCCAGCTGACCAGTATAATTCCTTGGGAAATTAATGAAAATCCTTTTTTTTGTTATTTTTTTTTATATCTCCAAACTCTTAAAAATCCTAGATTCTTGAACTATCTAGAATAGCGGATGAATTGTTGAAAAAGGATTTTTATGTTTTTTTTAACTAGAAAGATACTCCAGGTTAACCCAAAGATGCAAAAGGTACGGGGTCTCTCTGCTCCTGGGGGCGACGGGGTTGGCTATTTCCCCCTCCGGGGAGGGGTCTCGGACCCGCTCTTTGGTATTTCGGGTGTGCGCGGAGGTTCTCGCCCGCTACCACAGAGGGTATGGAAAGCAGTCCATCCTTCTGTCCCACCCGTCGGCTCGAGCCCTAAATAAATTATTTCATACGTGAATCCGTATATTTTTTAAGTTATCTGCTACCTATAGAACTGAGTAGATATTTTAAAAAAGAAATATTTTTTTTCCATCTTTTAAACAAGTTGATCGCTGGTTCGCATATATGTTATAAGTTTTCTTGTACATACTTAGTTTTCGGATTATGCGAGGATAACTTCGTTTAAGTTTGGCTGCTTTTATTTTTTATTATTATTATATTTATTATATTTTTATTATTATTATTATTTTTTTTATTTTATTATTATCTTTATTATATTATTATTATTATTATATATTATGTACTAAATATTGTATAATTCTATATTTTGAAAGAATTTTATTTTCTATAAAATCAGTGAAGCAATATAATTTATAAAATCAAATTAGAACGCAAAAGCAAAATTATAGCCTACACTATTCTTAGCTTAACTCAACAAATTTTACTGCAAAGGTGTCAGATTCTAAAAAGTACCAAAATTCCATTCGGCACGACTTACAGATGTGGGAGCGGTTTCTCAACTTTAGTTTCAATGAAAACAAAGGACAGAAACCATCTCAATGTGGAGCATGACTTAGATCCGCTTTAAATGGGATTAATCCTAACATAAAAAAGAAAACTTGTAAATAAAAAACAATACCAACCTTCACACTGACTGTCATTATTATAAACATGAAAATTTTGTATGTTTTTAGCTTTAACGTGCAATAAAGATATCTTATATTGAACTGTATTTTTTCATTCCCTTACCTTTTTTTTTTTTCTTTGAAGGAGTAGGGGCGGGTTCCCAGTTAGGTCATAGGGGTGATAGGATCGAAAAGGTTAGGAAATACTGCGCTAATAAGTAAAAGAAAAAATAGAAAAAATGTAAGAAAAACAAAACTAAAGAAAAGCAACAACAGAGGGGAGAAACAATGAATTTTATTTTACAAATTACACGATAAGAAATTTTCACCAAACCTTAGTGATACCATCTTCTCCGAAGAAAGAAAGTAAAAAATATGTTTAGGATAGAAGCTTGAAAGAGATGGAAGTTTATTTTATGGTAATGACATTGATTGATATATTTAAATAGAGTTATTAATAAAAAAAAATCAAAACATTTTAAAACCGCTTAAAATACTATTTAGTAATTAAATCTGCCAAGCAACTGGTGTGAAGTGTTAAAACTACTAATCCCTGTTCTTTTGGAAAATATAGGATCAATTTATAACGTTGGAATCCTCCATTCTAATTGGCTGAATTTTTTCGATTCGCAACCTGTTCATTAGAGGTCTGTATTTGAATGTATTTAAGGTACTTGAATGGTACTTAACGAATATCGATCTTCAAGAAGATTATGAAGATCGATCTTCACGAAGATTATGAAGATCGATTTTCGCTAAGATTATGAAGATCGATCTTCACGATCTTCAGTTAGTAAATTCGTGGGTAAAAAAATTTCAAAGTTATAATTTGATCCGATATTTTCCAAAAGAACGGCGATCACTAGTTTTAGCGCGTTACACCAAGATTACGAAGATCGATCTTCGTTAAGTACCAGAAATACATTCAAGTACATTCATTCAATGAAATTGTTAGAGAACAGTTGCCACTTGTAAATTCGTGGGTAAAATAAATTCCAGCCTTATAATTTGATACTATGTTTCCCAAAAGAACGGCGATCACCGGTTTTAACGCTTTACACCAATTGCTTTATAAATTTAATAAATATTAACATATTGACGTTTTTAAAATATATTAAACGATTTCATTATCATAAAATATACTTACGTCTCTTTCAAACTTATTATTTTAACCAAATCTTTTTCTTTTCAAAGATAGCAATCAATTATTGTAAAACTAAAGTTTCGGGGAATCAAATGTTATTGTAAAATTAATAAAATTAAAATAATTCATTTTGTTCTCTTATTTTTCGTTGTCATTCTTTATTTTTCTATACATTTTTTATTAGCTTGTTGAATTTAAAGGGGACAGCCTTTTTAATCAATTTCAAATTGTTAATCACAGACAAATTACCTCGCCGCAAATAGCAGATGGTATAGTTAAGTGAAACAAGGATTTTAAATTGATTCAATGCCAAGGGGGTCATGGAGGTTCCAACTGGATATGCACTCGGTGAAACCATTTTCTTTATTAGTGATATAAGGAGTGGTAAATCAGTTTTACACAAGGAACTAACTTCATAATATAATATATATATATATATATATTATATATATAATATATATATACTATTATAGCATACTTTATATATATATATACTTATAGTATGAGTTATATATTATATTACTTATTACTATAATATATATGACTGGTTCTTGGTAGTGAGGTATTACTAATATACTTATTATATACTATATCAATATATATATATATGGCATAACTTTACATTAGTTGTACGCCGACACTCTCGAGATTCGGCATTAGGTACTATTAAAAGGAAAAGACTAATTTTACATATTTGGAATAGCGTATAAAGCTGATTACCGGAATATTGTTAAAAAAATCTTAAGATTTAACGTTGTTTTACGTTACTTTAAGGTTAGATTAGGTTAATTAGGTCTGGGTTAGGGTAGTAAGATTACAGTTAAAAGTAGGTAGTTTAGGTTTTTTACTTTTCGTTTTTTACAGTTTTCGTCATTACATACCTTTTTATCAATGATGTTATAATATCTTTGGTTTTTATATAATTTTATAGATTACATTAATTTTTTTTAATATTTTTTTACATACATTCGGTAATAAGCTTTATTACGCTGATTCCAAATATGTGAATTGTTTTCTTGTAAGTCATCCTTTTAGATCATTTAATAACCTTACAGATGTTTTTACATATATATAGTATTTGTATAATATATAGATATATTTAACTCCTAGTATTCACATACTACGCTTTGTATGTCAAATATTATCCATACATATAAATATAGTATATAGTATAATACCATTGGACGTGAGAATAGTAGCGCCTATAATATATCAGGTATAGGTCCTTTGGCTGATCGTATATTTTTAGGAGTAGTTTTTATGGGAGGGACTGCAACATTTATGATTAGGTTAAAGTTAAGGTATATAGTTAATCTCTAATTGCGGAAACCACACCTAGCACACAACATATATGCTATGAGTATAGTTTATTAGCTATATATATATATATAGTATATATATATATACTATATTATATTAATATATATATAATATAATATATATATAGGAGCTTGTTCCTTTTGAAAAGTAGTTACGCGAGTATATATCAGCGACATGTAAGTCGATTTTTTCGATATTTTCAGGCATAGTGAGACAAGGTTTCAATGACAGTTGTTTTTTTTTTTTAACTAAAGAAATACCAAGATTAAATGCAATCGATTTGAAAGAGTCAGGAGTCCTCGCTTCAGCGGGGACGCAGGGACTCGCGTCCCCCTCGTATTGGTCCTCGTCGGCCGTCGGCCCTTGAAAATATATAAAAAAAATTTTTTAAATTAACATATAAAAATTTAACATGATAAAATTAGATCGTCAACTCTTGCGCTCCTTCTATTTGAGTTTTAGCTAACACGTAACACTGCGGGTTGCACAAGTAGCTCTGTGCGATTGCGATTCATGACTTTTTTATGTATACTTCCTTTTAAAGTGATACAGTTGTTTATAAGAATATTATATAGCAATAATTTTATATATATATATTATAGCTATATATATTCAAATATAATATATTTATATATATATATATATAGTATATATATTTATATAAATATAGATAATATATATATATATATATATATATATAATATTATATATATATATATTTTAACTATATATATATATATATTTATATACTTATATATCAATATAATAGTATACTAATATATATATTAGATAAATATATAATACTACTTATTATATTCAAAGGCGATTTTACTGCATGTTAAATATTATTGCGGGCGGAGACACTAAAGAATTAAAAATTCAAACGGGGAAGTTTAAATATAGAGTAAACAATTATATCGATTAAAAAGCATTAAGTAATTTTATGCACGAGCGGCTTTTCGTTGGGACTTTCACAGATCTTTTAAGTGATCGGAAAGAGCTTCAACATAGGAGGAAGGAGGTAGGATTTTTGAGAGGGTTAGGTCGTTGGTATTTTACTGAACTTTTAAATCGGCGAAATATTTGGAAGAAAGAAGAACAGAGTTTTGAATATAGTCGAGTTTGAATTCGCCTGGTATCTTATTGAAGTTCTTTGTGTTGTAAATATATAATGATTCAGTTATTTTTATTTTTTGTATATTATTTATATTTTTGAGGATGGTTGCATTATGATGACTCATTGAACATGGTTAGTGCTATCACTGTTTGTGGGGGTAGAGTTGACCCCCCGAAAGTTGATCAGAAATCGGTTTTGCGGTTGGGTACGTGCGGCGGTCGAAATCATTAGTTTCACCTATATAAACGGAAGGGCAGTTATGGCAGGGGATCTGGTAAATACATTGGGTTTGGGGGGTTTCTTTGTTTTGGGGTGAAACTAATGATTTCGAGCGCCGCACCTACCAACACAAAACCGATCCAGATATCAACGACAATACAAGACTTTTCCCTCACACCACTGTGCTAGCACTAACCACTTAATAGCTATATAATTGCCAACCATCCTCAAAATATAAATAATAATACAAAAAAGAAAAATAACTAAATCATCTATATATTTACAATACAAAGAACTTCAATAAGATACAGCAGAACTCAAACTCCATAACATTCCAAAACTCTGATTCTTTTATCTTCCATACTTCACCAAATTAAACTCTCAAAAAAATACAACTATCTAACCCTCTCAATATATATATTATATATATTATAATTATATAATATATATATATGATATCATATATATATATAAGAGTATATATATATATATATTAATATATATATATATATATATATACCCAGATATTTATATATATATATATTATATATAATAATAATATATTATATAAATATTAATATATATTAATATATAACTATATATATAAATTATATATATAAAATTTATATATATACTATATATAATATATATAATATTATATATATATTATATATATATATATATATATATATACCACCACTATATATTATATATATATATATATATATATAGTATATAAATATATATATATATATAATATATATACGACCCACTATATATATATATAATGGATGAAGATTTAACTCTTGACTGATTGGCGACGCCAATAAAACAATTAATCGTCAACAAAAAAATATTACCCTCGAAATTATCTAAAGCTCTTATGGCAACATCGACGTTACGTAATCGCTTACAGCTTAATAAATTTAGGCTTTGACATAGCAGTACTTTTGTCCCCCATACCACTACTTCCAAGCGCCAATTCTCAAAGAAAGCAAGAATCTGACCATTTTTAAAATTAATAGGATATATCACTTGAAATTTACCCCCCCCCACACAAATATGCCATATTTTTTTAATAAACTACAAGCGCTATTAGGGCCTCCTATTCTTATATTTACACGCTAGTCACAAACCGAACCAAGTTCAAGTAACGACGAACGAAAGAATTTACATGACTATTGAAACGGCAACCAGTCACTATCTTTTTTTTCTTCAGCGAACCAATAAGAATTGAGAATACAGCATAAGAAACACATGTTAAACATTACTAACGGATAACTAACATGTAAGAATAAACACGATTTTGAAGCCCATCTGAGAGGAGCCGGCGTTTAGGGAACATTTGGACAAAAAAGGATTTTCAGTTATCGAATCGATTCTAAATACAATTTAAGAAATTCTGATAAGAAAATATTTTATAAACTCGTAATTTAAGTACGGATGTGGGGGAAAATTTTAACTCGTTAGCGATAATTCACAAATGTAACTCGTTTAATATCCGTTACTCTTCTCCGAATTCCCAGAAAGCCGTAAAAGTTACGAAAAAATTAAACTGAACATCCACTCCATAACGGATTAAACGCCCACTTTGTATATATATATTATATATATATATATATATATATATATTAATAGTCCCATATTATATATATATATATATATATATATATAAATATAATATATTATATTATATATTATATATATATATATTATATATATATATATACACAGTTATTTATATATATATATATTATATATATTATATATATATATAATATATATAACCAACCCCTATACATATATATATACTATTATATCTATATATATTAATATAATATATATAATATATATATATAATATATACTATTTATATATATATATATATATATTACACCTATCTTACTATATATATAAAAATATATATATATATAAGATATTATATATATATAATATATATATATAATATATATAATATATATATATATATATAATATATATATATATATATATAATATACTATATATTAATATATATATATATATATATATATATTATATTACAGTAACAGGTTCGACGTGTCTTCCAGATGGGGAGGGATCAGAGTGCCAATGGTAATGTGGAGTTTCTAAAGGGAAGACTGATGCATTGCTAATTGGAGACTCTATGATGTACGATACCTAGATAGGACTTTTCGCAATATTAATAAAAGGAAAGGAATGAAAGTATGATATCCAGAGGCTAGAGTGAGTGATACTCTGTTGATAGGATAGATAGAGAGATTGATTCTAACAAACCTTCTGTCATATCGTAATTATGGTGATGTGGGTAACAAAATGATATAGACATAGAAGGTCAAGAAGAATTAATAGCAGATGTAGAAATTGATTCAGAAGAAGTGAAAGCTAGCTGGATAGAAGGTGCATGATTTTATGGGATGATGATCAAATTTAGATGCAGGATGGAATGGGGAGTAGGGCTTTAGGTGAAAATAAAAGGGTTAGGAAAATATGCATTTCAGGGAATATAAGATTCTTGAGTTTGTGGTGTGAGAATTTCTGGATAAAGATCTTTTTTGCAGCAGATGGAGTTCAACTTGGGTCGTAAAGGTGTTGGGCTTTCAGCACCAGTTTGGAGACTTGTTTAGCAAAAAACTAAGTAAAAGTTGGGGGTGATGGGCTAAAATCTGGATACGAAAAATAGCAATGGTACTGTAAGTAGTGGTGAATATAAATGAAAAAAACCTATCTCTTCAGTAGGTCTCAAGATGAACTGGAAGTACGTAGTCTAATAAGGTTTCAGCCAGAACAGCATTTCCGAAATATCTGGCCGTTTGGCTGGACCAGACTTTTTTATGAAAATATGCAAATGATGAGCTGATTAATACCAAAAATGAGAATCTAGACATTATTTGCATAAATGAGGCATGGTTAATGAAGAAATATATGGAGACTCCTTTCAGGAAAATGAAATATAGACGGATATCCACTTTATTTATACCAGCGTAGAGGAAAGAAAGGTGGGGGTGGTGACGCTTTATATTAAAAGCCCAGATATTTCAGTCTGTATTAAATTGACTGACTTTAAACTAAATCAGATATTGATCGGTATGTAATAATCTATGTTAATAAATCATATAGAATAGGGGCATTTTATAGACTCTCCTGGCCAGAGTCAAGCATTATATTATGCAATTTGAAAGAAAATGAGACTGCAAGTAACAATAATGAAAGAGGTTTAGCCCAAAATGGGAGATTGTAATTTATGGCTTTCAAGGTTTTCTTGTCTAATACGGACCATAGTAGTTCAGTATTTATAAATTGTAATTACAGTTAACTTTTTGAGCCAGATGGTCCATGAACCCACAAGACACGATGCACTATTAGACTTAATATTAACTAACGATGAAAGTATGGTGGATAAGATTAGAGTTGAGGAGAATTTAGGACTTAGTGACCATATATAATTAGATTTAATAATGAATGTGATATCGGGCCCAAATTGATAGCTAATAAGAAACAAATCTAGATTTCCGAATGGTGATTTACCCCAATTACGAAACCATGCTTAGGTATAACTTGAAACTGGGATAAAGAGTTAAAGACCAAAACCTGTTTTTATCATGTGGGAACATTTTTAAGCAAGTTTTAATGAATAATTTAGTCAAGTATGTTTTAAAATAAACCCATTAGGGTGGCGAAGAGAAACCTGTTTGGTGGAAATAGAGAGATAAGAGATCAACAATGAAACAGCATAGATGTTTTTAAATATTCCACAGGTAGTAATAGGGAAGCATGATTTAGAAAATTATAGGGAAAAATAGAAAGGAACTTTACCATATTGATCCAAGTAAAACTGCAGGCCCTGATGGTATAGCGTCGGTAAAATTTTGAAAGAGGGTAGTACCAGCATTGCAATAGGCACTGTATTTGATTTGTTAAGCGATCTTAACATTTGGTGAGGGTACCAGATGACTTGGAAAACAGGCATAGTGTGTGCCTATTTATAAGAAAGGTAGTAAGGAAGATTTGGGTAATTATAGGCCAGTTGCCTAACATCTCTGGTTGTAAAGTTTCTGGAAAAAGTTACTGAAAGGTCAAATTAGAGACAATACTTTAGAAAGATAGACAAGGTATTCGTATGAACTCCCGCACGGTTTTCAGAAAGGGTAGGGTCATGGTCAGACAACTTTTAGATTTATTGGAATTCATTCTGATTGTATTGCCGAGAGATCCAGTGATATTATATATTTAGACTTTAGCAAAGTCTTTTGATAGGTTCCCCACATAAGGCTGATGAAGAAGATATTGCAATGTGGTATAGGTGGAGTGGTACATGGTTGATTAAAGAGTGGTTGTGGATATAGAAAAACAGTGTGTAACCTAAAATGGCAATAGTCATCAATGGGAATAGTGAACAGTGGTGTCTCACACAGGGTTCAGTCTGGGGCCCACTGTTGCTTCCTCATATATATAAATGATTAAGACCAAGGGACTTAAATGCAAGTTTCTAAGTTTGCTGATGAAACTAAGTGGCACCCTCAGTTAGGAATAGTGAAAGATGTATAAAGAATTCAAAATGATCTTGATAAACTTGGGTGGGCACAAATAAGTGGCAAATGAATTTTAATAGTAAAAGGTGTAAGGTCTTCACCTAGGTTACTCAAATAAATTTAACTACGAATAAGTGATGGGGATTGCTTGGTCTGTGGACCATAAAAGATTGTAGTGTGATTATAAGCAGAATGTGAAAGTAGCTAATCAGTGTTTGTAAGCAAGGATAAAGCTAAAAAGATGCTGGGCATAATAAATCGCAATGTTGTTACATGAGCAAGAAGTAATAAGTAAACTTTATAATAGCTATGTTAGGCCACAACTAATAAAAGCATTGTGCACAATCTTGGCCCCTTATTTTAAAGTAAAGACTAGATTAATGCTAGAGAGAAGTGCAACGTAGAAGCAACAAGATGATTTTCTGGGTTTGAGGGTAAGATCATGAGAGAGGCTGAAGGAGTTAGAATGTTCTTCTTCTGTAGAAAACGATTTCTCAAGGGGGACAATGATACAGAGTCTATAACAATTTTACATCTATTGATAATACGGAGACCAATAACATTCTTTTATAGTAGATGCATGGAGGGAGGATCAGGGGATAAAAGAAAATTAGAAGAAAGCATGCCTCTTGAATAAGAAAGCATACATTGCAAGCAATAAGGGGTTTGTTCAATTTTGGAAATGGTTTGCCACAGGAGGTTGGTGGGTGCAACTTATTGGTAACATTTAAGAAAGGATTGGATAGGTATATGGATGATATATATATATATACCCAACAAAAAAAATTGTAAGCCAAATGTGGGGAGAAATGTGGGAAATGTTGGTCCCCATATGAAGGCTCCTCCTGGATTGTAGGAATTTATAAGATACACCGACTTATAAGAAGATCCAACTACCAACTTATAAGATATTATGGCAATCAGAGCTCATAGGATTTTACAAGCAAAAATACTTATCACAAGTTGTAGGGAAATTGCCTGATAAGGATAATAAAACTTGTCCTTCAATTTCCCACAATGAATACTCGTAGAAAAATCGAAAATTTCACTGTGGTAAATATTATTATATATATATAAATATATATATATTATATATATATATATATTAATATATATATATATAATATATATATATATATATATATATTATATATATATATATTTATATATATATTATATATATATATAATATATATAATATAATATAGTAATAATGAATAATATAATAATAATAATAATAATGAATAATAATAATAATAATAATAATATATAATGATAATAATAATAATATAATAACGAAATGATAATAATGATATTTTTTAATATCGAAACTGCTTATGTATACCATTTTTGACAAGGAATTCAATATGTTTTTTATTTAAATATATATTTCCCGCCAAAAAGAGGAATTGGGGAACAGATTTCCACTTACAACACTAATCCACTAATTCAGTGTCACAGCAATATTTGGTATGTGTTGGATGCGTCGGTTTATTTGTTTAATTTTATTACTGTTTACTTACAATTAATTAATTTATTAACATCATAATATTTTAGTTAGCAGTTATATATGACTGGTGGCAAAAAAATATGTAAGTCTTTGCTTTAAATTGAGGGTAGAGAAAAATTTTAGATCTTGTCGAGCCTATCAAACGCAAATTTCGAATTTAACTGAAATTGAAAATAAAACGAAATTGAAATTTGCTTACAATGAAAAGAGTGTGAAAAATGCAAAAGGAATCAATTACTTATATTATTATTCTTATTATTATTATTATTATTATTTAATTATTATATTATTCTTATTATTATTATTATATTATTATTATTAATATTAGTATATATAATTATATTATTATTATTATTTTATTATTATTATTATTATTATTATTATTATTATTAATTATTTTATTATTATCATTATTATTATTATATATATTATATAATATATAGATAATATATATATATATATATAATATAATATATATATTATATATATATATATATATATATATAATATATATATATATATATAGGATAACCCCTCAACTATCGCGGGAACTAATCGCGGGGGAATGCGTTCCAGACCCCCCGCGATAGGTGAAAATCCGCGAAGTAGCGGAGAGAGGCCAAAATTATATTCTATTTAACACTATAGATAGCCTATTAAGTCTTTATACATGTAAACTGTAATTAACACTTCCTATCTATTACATATGTTATTATATATATATATATATAATATATATACTATATATATATAGTATTATATATATATATTATTATATATATATATTATATATATATATATTATATTATATATATATATATATATATATATGATATATAATATATATAATATATTATGTAATATATAGGCCAGCTCTAGCAAGAGCCACAAATCCAATCTCAAAAAAACTACAACAGCTCGGGGAAAAGGAATACATTGCTGGATTGCTGGTCCAATTTTACACTAGCAATATGTTAAAAAACAAAAAAAAAAAAAAAAAACACACACATATACTCTCGAAAACTACAAAAGCTAAAGTGAAAAGAAATACCATTTTTGGAATCCTTGTAAAATTTTAGTTAGGAAAATGTAAAAAGAAAAAATTAAACAGTAAAAATGGCTAATTTTTGGGTGGTGCTGGACTTATATATATATAATATATATATATATATATATATATATATAATATTATATATTATATATATATATATATATATATATATATATATATATAATATAATATATATATATGATAATTATGATTATTATATATATAATATATGAATATATATATATCCAGCGTTTAGATTGTCCGTCATATGTATCTTAAAAACTATTATTGCTACAGTAAAACGGAATACATTGGTGGAATGCTGGTCCAATTTTGGTGCGTTATTTTTTTTGTAAAAAAATAAAAAATATAAAAAAAATAAAAAAGAAAAAGTAAAAATAAAACAACTACAATTAGCTACAGCGAAAGGGAATACATTTTGGGAATCAACTGGTCAAAATTTCCACATAAGAAAACGTGTAAAATAAATAAAGATAAAAAAATAAATTTAATAATTATAGTATTATGATTAGAAGGCCTATTTAGAGACGCCTTGTGATTGGTCTTCTCGGTAAATAATAGGACTTTCGTATTAAATTTTGCTGTTATAGCAGCACACTAGGGGCTCGT
>JABUQX010084163.1:47500-52770 GCA_015478945.1 Trachelipus rathkii | reverse complement strand
CAATTAAATTAGAGTTCTAATTTAAAAATATATAAAATTAATTAATTAATTTGTTAATTAATTTAGAAAAATTAAATAATTATAAAAAATAAAAAATATTTTCATAATCTCTCATTAAAAACCATTATTAATAATAATTCATTGTACAATTCTGAAATATAATAATAAAAATTTAAATATTAATATAATAATACTAAATAAAAAAAAAAATAAAATATATATAAAAATGAAAATTAACAAACCACAAGAATACCAATCAAGATAATTCAATAACTTCTGGTTTATACATTCCGGCATCTACCCTTAAGACTTGTAAAAAAATAATAATAATGTTTTATAACAAAATATGAATATTAACAATAATATAATAATAAAATAATAATTAAAATAAAAATAATAAAATAATAATAATAATAATAATAATAATAATATAATACATAATAATAATAATAAACTAATATTAAAATAATAGAATAATAATAATAATAAAATTTCAATCTCAACTTCAAAAAGTTTAGTCAGAAAGAAAAAATAATTTATATTATTAAGTTTAATAAAAATAATAATAGGGGCAGTTATAATAATAATAATAATAATAATAATAATAATAATAATAATAATAATAATAATAATAATAATTAATAATAATAATAATAATAATAATAATAATAATAATAATAATAATAAAAATAATAATAATAATAATAATAGCAAATAAATATAATAACAAAAATAATAATAATAATAATAATACTATAATAATAATAAAAAATTAATAAAATTAATAATAATATAATAATAATTTAAGATGTTAAAAAGCCACAAGGGAATACCAATAAGATAATTTTCAATTAAGCTTTCTGGTTTTATACATTCCGGCATCTTATCCCTGTTGAAGGACTTGTTAAAAAAATAATAATAATTGTTTGTTAATAACAAAATATTAATATTCTCAATAATAATAATAATAATAATAATAATAATAATAATAATAATAATAATAAATAATAATAATAATAATAATAATAATAAAATAATAATAATAATAATAATAATAATAATAATAATAATAATAATAATAATAATAATAATAGTTGCAATCATTACCATAATCATGGCGTTATAATAACGGGTACTATGATAGTATCCAGTTTGATGTTAATAAAATGACTAGATATACCTATGTTACAAATGTCAAACCTCATTGTATTCTCAATTAAGAAATTTAGATAATAGTTTATAATTTATTCCAGATAAATATCAATAGGTTGTGGCATTGAGTTGTAAATGCTAGCTGCTTTGTAGCTGACACATTGTTTGGCCTCTTTAGTCGACAGAATGGAGGGGAAATGCTTGTATTGTTTCGAAAATTCATTCTATTTACATCGCGCCTTGTTTGGTTTGAGCGAAAATTAGCTAGCTAAGGAGGTGCAAACATTATTATTATGGATGATTATATGTATTTCTTTTAGTAGTGATAGATTAAGGAAGTCTTTAAACTGTAATCAAAATCTTTATTTTTTGAAACAAGGGGTATATGCTGTAAAAGCCTCTTGTAGGCTATAATGAGCTACAAAGCGCTTTTGTTTCACAATTCAGATGATTACGAGTCACTTGTGCTTCCGTAGAAGGAAGACAGTATAGAAATGCGCAGTATATACTTCTTGAGAACGGAGAGATGAACAATATTTTTAAATTTTATAATTACATACATGTATCTAGCCAGTCTGCTAACTAGGTTGTTAACATATTCTTTAAATGCCAGTTCTCATCAATTATTATACCTAGTATTTACATTGAACCCCTAGCAGTTCCACTTCATTTATTTTGATACTAAATGCCCATTGATTTGTTGCTAAGAATAATATAAATGTTTTATATTAAATTTAGAGACAGCTTGTAGCATCTATCCATTTCATTATTTTTGTTAAGGTTCAACTACTTTTTATGAGAGAGAGAGAGAGAGAGAGAGAGAGAGAGAGAGAGAGAGGAGAGAGAGAGTAGAGAGAGAGAGAGAGAGCAGAGAGAGAGAGAGAGATGAAGACGAGAGAAGAGAGAGGAGAAGAAGAGAGAAGCGAGAGAGAGAGGAGAGAGAGAGAGAAGAGAGAGAGCAGAAGTAGAGAAGACGAGAGAGAGACGAGAGAAAGAGACGAGAGAGAGAGAAGAGAGAGAGAGAGGAGAGAGAAGAGAGAGAGAGTGAGAGAGCAGAGAGAGCAGAAGAGAGAGTCGTTTTTATCGTTTATTAGAATTGAAGTACCATCAGCAAATGAGAGTGAAAAGGGGTCATGTGAGTTGAACAGGTCATTTGTAAATGTAAATAGGAACGATACCAGAATTGAGCTATGGGGTACTAAAGTTGATGTTTGAAGTGCGATTGAATGTGTTTCACTTAAGTTTTACGTATTGAGATGTCTTCCTTTAAGTAGCTTTAATTCATGCAAGTTTGTATCCCCTTAATGCCCATTTTGCTTACATTTTTCTAAATAGTATGTCCTGATCGATCATGTCGTAAGCTTTTGTGAAATCTAGTAATAATAGCAGGGATGATTCTTTATTTTCTACATTTCTGCAAAATTTTTCGATTGAACAAATAAGTGCATCAGAAATTGAGCGTCCTTTCTCTAAAATCCAAACTGTGAGTAGCTAAGAATATTGTGTGATCTAAATATTCGGTCAATCGATTGAAAATACTTTTTTTTAAATATTTTACTAATTATTTGTGACAGCTATTGCGTCTAATAATTTTTGCTTTTTAGGGGGAAATTGTTTTTTTCTTTCCCCTTTTTTTTAGGTTAGTTATGTATCACTTTGCTGTTTTCAAAACATTTGGAAAAGTTGATGTCCAAAATGATTCGTTGAACAAGTGTTTTAAACGGGTGGCTATTGTCTCAGCAGTGAGCTTAAAGATGTGATTGGGAAAAGGGTGAACATCACATTTTTTGTTCATTAATCTGGTTATTACGATTTTTATCTCAGCGTCTGTGATATATTAATAATAATAATAATAATAATAATAATAAAATAATAATAAATAATAATAATAATTAATAATAATAATAATAATAATAATAAAATAATAAAATAATAATAATAATTAATATCATAATATAATATATATCATATATAATATAGATATTATATATATATATATATATATATATATATATATATATATATATATATATATATATAATAATATAAAAAAAAATAAATATAATATATATATTTTTTAATACATACTGATATATATATATATATATTTTTTTCTTAAGAAGATTTAAAATTCAAATTTCTTTACAGATACATTATCGGATATAAATATTTGATATATATATATATATATATATATATATATATATATATATATATAATATATATATATATATAGATATATAATATATATATATATCGATATTATATATATATATATATATATTATATAGTATAATATATATATATAATAATATATATATATATATATATATATATATATATATATATATATAATCCTATTAGATAAAAAAGGTAATAATAAATATATTGTTTACCCTCACAGAGGAAACTGGGTTCTCCAGCCACGGGCTTATCCTGGGGCAGGAAGTAAGGGCACTTCTGCTCGACGCAGTGACATATGGAGGCACAGGGCTGCACAGGGCATCCTGCGCCGTCGTAGTAAATGAAAAGCTGCGAGCACACCCACCGACGATAAGCTTCCTGTGGAAGAAAAAGATTATATTAAAGAGAAGCAGAAAAAAAAAAAATAATAAATCATAAAATATTTAGTTGGTTAAGATAATAATAATAATAATAATAATAATAATAATAATAATAATAATAATAATAATAATAATAATAATAATAATAATAATAATAATAATAATAATAATTTAAAAAAAAAAAAAATGTAATGGGTAGCATGAGTTTAGCCACAGGTGTCCGATATTTTAAGTTGCTAAAAACACTTGAGTAAGAAAAATATCAGTTGTTATTTAATCATCGTTACTTTAGGGGATTTTAATAAGCACAGCGATGAGTGTTTGGGGTCCTTTCACACTGATCCAGAAGAGTAGGAAACTGAATCATTCAGCATTTTTGACGATCTGAAGCAACTAGTTAGGGAGACTCATATATTATTAATTACCTGAACTAATTCTGGAATACCCTTGATTTAGGCATCAGCATTATTCATTCAATCAATAAATACTCCACCTTCTCTCCTGTTGGTAAATATGCATGAGAACAGCCTTATAACTCTTAATT
This sequence comes from Trachelipus rathkii, assembly GCA_015478945.1. Taxonomy (NCBI): domain Eukaryota; kingdom Metazoa; phylum Arthropoda; class Malacostraca; order Isopoda; family Trachelipodidae; genus Trachelipus; species Trachelipus rathkii. The sequence continues at coordinate 48,510 of JABUQX010084163.1, read as the reverse complement.
TCAATGTTTTCTCTCCATTGCTCCATTCCTAACCTTAGCGTATCTTCTAACACTTTAATCGGGGTAATTGGAGAGCTTTGAATTGCTTTACACTAAATATCCCACTCAAAAACACCTATATTTTCTACCTCTTAAGATGGTCGTCCTGTTTCTCCTGCGAGAGAGAGAGAGAGAGAGAGAGAGAGAGAGAGAGAGAGAGAGAGAGAGAGAGAAGAGAGAGAGAGAGAGAGAGAGAGAGAGAGAGAGAGAGAGAGAGAGAGAGAGAGAGAGAGAGAGAATATAAATATTCTTGGTATTAACGTAAACAAAAAAATATTTTGGGAATCTTATTTGCAAGAAGCCTAGGAGGAGTTACGGTTTTTACTTGGATAGCGAGATTTTTTTCCTCTTCTCAATTATTCAAATCATACAAGGGTCTCATCCGCCCATACATGGAGTACTGCTCTCATATCTAGGGAGAGTATCAGGTTTCTTTCTCCATTTTTTTTGAAAAGGCCAAAACCTTAGAAACTTTTAATAATTTTAAAAATTACTTGACCCATTATCATAGGTGTTTGTCTTTTCCCTAAAGGTACTACAATTTCTACAAATCTCCCTCTCAAGAATACCTTCTAACTTTTCTACCTCTTTTGATGGTCGGACTGTTTATAAACATCTTTGGTCTTAACATAAATAAAAAAAATGTCTTGGGAGTCTGATATTACAACGTTTGAAAGAGTAGCCCCAAAGAAATTGAGGTTTCTGTTCAGATTACGAGATTTTTTTTTTGCTTTTCTCAGTTATTCCAACTATATAAGGGTCTCATCCACCCTTGTGTGGAGTACTGCTCTCGTATCTGGGGGAGTGAGGGGCTCGGGTTTTGCCAGTCGTTTGAATAAGGTTGAGTCAAAGGCCAAAAGTTTAGAAACTTCCTTATTTTCCAATTGACTTGATCCCTTATTATTGGTGTTTTGTCGCTTTTCTTTAGACCCTACTGGGGCATGTGCTGGAGACAATTGACCACTCGTATG
>JABUQX010084163.1:37500-40000 GCA_015478945.1 Trachelipus rathkii | reverse complement strand
TTTCTTATTCCACAAATACTCTTTAATCCAACCATTCTGAACACACTTGACTATGTTTCACCACTAAGTCCTTCTCCTCTCTATAAATACACCATTTCGCTCCTAGTGGTAAATCTGACCACAACCTTTATATCTCTTAATTTCAATACCTTTCTCTCAACAGCTTCATTCTGCCCTAGCGTTTTATTTTCTCTGGCAACTCTGATCGGGGCTGATTTTTGGGGGGCCTTGCGTCGATTCTACGCTAACTATATAATTGGAAGGACTGCTTTGACTCTGATGACGCTTCGGCTTCTGCCACTAAGGTGGGAGCTTAATCGTTGACGGGATGAGCAGCGTTCATTCCTTCTTCGACTAATCTTTCTCTCCTCATAATCCATGTTCGATCTTGCTTGTTCTCTGGCCATTCAGAGGCAGAGACAAACGGCGTATCGGGAGTGGGAAAAAATTCTCGTTCTCCTATCACTCTCGCTAATTTTCACTCAGCTAGAAATCGTGCAGGATAATCTTTCGACGGAGCAAAGCGGGCTCTTCATCAAACGAAAGTTTGCAACCTCCTTGATCTCCTACTAACCAAATCTTTTCTGGCCTCTTGCAAAACTCTCTAACAATTCTGTTAAATCATCTTTTGCATCTCTTTATTCGATCTGATGCGCTCGTTGGCTAACTCTCCAACTGAAAAAGGCCAATCTCTTCGGTCCTCCTTTTTCCCCTAACTCCAACCTTGGTACGATCCTGGCATTCCCCTCCCTTCTCCTTCTTCCTTCTCAGGTTTGTCCTATGTCTTACCTGTGATTACATTTGATCGGTTGACGGGCTCCTGAGATCTATGAACGTGAGGAAGGGGGAGGCCCGGATGGCATTCCTCCCCGAGTTTTGAGGGAATGTGCTACGTGCTGACCCCGCCCCTTGTTCAAATTATATTCTCTATTGTCTCAATACTAGCCACTTTCCCGTCAGATGTTGGAAGCACGCACATAATCCAAGCCTATTCCAAAAAAGGAAGCCGCTCTGATCCTTCTAACTATCGCCTATAGCTCTCATTTGATTCTATCTAAGATCGTTTGAAACACTTCCTTAAAACTCACACTTTCTTAGGCATTCTGGAACTCATTCTCTTCTTTCCGATCACCAGTACGGCTTTCGGCGTTCCAGGTTTCTACTGGCGATATACTTTTCCTATTAAACCGATTTATGGTTTTCCGCTCTTAGGAATACGGGGAGACTGCGTGGTGTCGCTCTTGACATATCCAAAGCATTGGACCGGGTATGGCACGCGTCACTTGCTCTCCAAGCTCCCCTCCTTTGGGTTCCTCCTTCTCTTTGCTTACTAATGTCTAGCTTTCTTTCAGTCGCTTCAAAGATATCGGCTGTGGTTGATGGTGCGACTTCTTCTTTTTCTGGTCAATATGGTGGTTCCTCAGGGTTCGTGTCGGCTTTTATCTCCTACTTTATTTCTACTTTTCATTAATGATCTTCTCACCTGCACATTAACTCTAGCCAACTCTTATGCCGATGACCGACCCTCACTCTTAACTCATTTCAATTCTGCTCCTTCATTTACTTCTAGAATTGCCATCTCGTCTTAAATCTTTCCGATTCTATTCTCGCTGAACTCGGGATAGAATTTCCGATTGGGTCGTCTAAACCTTGTGAATTCAATTCTTTAAAAATCAAACTTCTACAAATCTCCCCTAAAACACCTTCTAACTTTCCTAGCTCTTCTTTCGACGTTCTCTCGTCTCTCCTGTTGACATTATATAAAAACATCCTTGGCCTTAACATAAACAAAAAACGGTCTGGAACTCACATCACAACGGTGCTAGGCGGCTTTCAAAAGAAAATTTCTGTTTTAGCTGTGAGACTTTTTTTCCTCTCTCAGTTACTCCAGCTATACAAGGTCTCATCCGCCGCTTGTATGATAGCTGTTCTCCATATCTTTGGGGCTCTGTTCACCCGGCTTTTTGGGACAGGGGTTCGAGTCAAAACCAAAAAGGCTTATAAACTGTCCTGTACTTCCAGTTCATTGACCCACTATCTTTGCGCGCGATGTTGGTGCTTTATCTCCTTTCTATAGGTACCACAGCGGCAGGTGCTTGAGGGAACTTATCACTCTTGTACCACCACCTTTACGACGCCCCGTAGCACAAGGAGTTTGGTGTGGATCTTGGTGAACTCCCAGGCTTAGTTCGCTGCGGTGCTTCTTTCTTTTCCTCCACCTCTTGTTCTGTGGATTCATTCTTCCATCTTCTGTTTCCCTGCTGAATTAATTCTCAATCACTTTTAAAGCACTGCGTCTGCTTCTCATCTGCGTTTAATTTGCGCTAGCGTATAAACTTTGGTTGTGCAACACCCCCCTTCCTGATAGGGCTCTGCCCGTGATGGTGGTGAAAACTAAAAAAAAAAAAAAAAAAAAGTACCCACTCCAACCTATACCACATTGAAGTAACTTCTTCATCAGCCTTATGTGGGAACCTTATCAAAATTTACGTTCATACGA
>JABUQX010084163.1:10000-17500 GCA_015478945.1 Trachelipus rathkii | reverse complement strand
GGCTAGTAGGGTTTTAACAGGGTACTTAGAACGTCTATATAATAACCATTATATTAATAATAATAATAATAATAATAATAATAATAATAATAATAATATATAATAATAATAATAATAATAATATAATAATAATAATAATAATAATCAATCATATAATATTATTATTATTATTATTATATCATTATTATTATTATTATTAATATTATTTCATTACAAATATTATTAATTATTATTATATTATTATTATTTTATTATTTTTTTAATTATATTATTATTTTATACGAAATAGGTTCGTTCTGCCTATATTGAGCTCGTGGTATTCTATTTAGCAAACGTATTCAGCTGCATTCACAGCTGATGAATAAAATACTAAAGACAACAAACAGCAAAACAAACCATCAATCAACAAGTTGAAATCAATTATTATAATAATAATAAAATAATAATAATAAATAATAATAATAATATAAAAATTGCATTAATCACACAGATAAACAAATGATTCATGTTGCGCAAGTTTAAACTTAATACTTAATTGGCAACATTAGAGCTCACTACGTTCTATTATTATTTTTATTAATTAATTATGTATTATTATTATTATATTATTATTATTATTATTATTATTAGTTATTATTATTATTATTATTATATTATTATTATTATTTATTATTATTATATATTTATTATTATTTATTCATTTATTATTATTATATTATTATATTATTTATTTATTGATTATTTATTATTATTATTATTATTATTATTATTCGCTCTTGGTAATTTTAGAAACTTAAAATTTTTTTCAAAAATTTATATACCTTTGCCAAAGAAGCGAACATTTTGCAAAATAACCTAGAACAATTGACGGCATTCATTAAATCAAAAAGTAAGGCTTTGGAGAATGTTTGGACCATGAAATGAAAAATGAGAGAGGAGAGAGAGAGAGGAGAAATGAGAGAGAGGAGATGGGGATGGCGGAGATGAGAATGAGAGGAGAAATGAGAGAGAGAGAAGAGAGAGAGAGAGAGGAGGAGAGGAGAGAGAGAAGATGAGAGAGAGAGGAGGGTGTGCGTGTGAGGGTGAGTATTTGTTTGTGTGTATGTGAGGGTAGAAGACGTTAAACTTTTTTTAATGTTAAAAAAATTGCTGCATGATTAAAAAAGTTTATTTTTTCTAATAAATAATTTCAAGAGAATGTATTTAAAACGGTCCATATTTAATATATATAATATATATATAATATATATTTATATATATTGATATATAATATATATATATATATATATATATATATTATAATATATAATTATTATATATTATATATAATATTATATATATATATAATATTATATATTAATATATATATATAGTATATTTATATATATGATAATATATATATATAGTATATATATTATATATATATATATATATATATATATAGTATATATATATATATAATATATATACTCGTATATGCACATGAATCTTGCCGAAAATTATTTGGGGTAAGATTTCGAAGATTGAATATATATATATATATAATATATATATATATATATATATTATATATATATATATTAATATATTTAGTTATATATATATATATATATAATATATATATATATATATATAATATACTATAATATATATATATTAATAAATATATATATATAGTATATATATTATATTATATATATATACAGTAATATATATATATATATCTAGTGATATAGAATTTATATATATACTTATATTATTATATATTATATATATATATATTATATATATATATTATATACTATCGTTCAAAATTAACGCACCCAAGGTAGGTTGGCGAGGAAGGTTAGAAAGTGGTTGAAGAACGCGAAGGGACACTTTATTGGACAAAAGACAATCATGGTAAATTTCCTCCCCAGAAACCTGTAGGTTGATAGAGTGCGAGCGACGTGCGCTCCCAGGCTCCCGCAGCCAAGGCGCGCAGGTCGTCGGTGGCTTGCCCTCATCTTGATCCGTAGGGCGACGGCCGCGGGTTGGTTGGTCTGGTGACGCCGGTACAATACGGGTCGCGCAGCCCTTGGCAGGGAAGACTGCCTGACACGATCGCTGGCATGCTCCTCGATGAGTGGCGAATGTCTTGGACCAGGTGATTTGATCCCATATCTTTTATTTTTGCCCGTGCAGGTCAGGGAGGGCCCGTGGAGGGGGTTGCAGCTGTCGGATCCGACGTTTCATGATATCCCACAAATGTTCGATTGAAGTTGAGGTTCTGAACCATATATGCTTGGCCACTCCAACCGCCGTAATTTGCAAACCGTCCTAAGGTTGTTGTGTCACACATTGGGCCCTTGTGTGGTCTTGCATTGTCATGCATTAGGATGAAGAGCAGCCGATTAGGGGGGATATGACATATGGTTCGAGGATGTCTGCGATATACCTTACGGCTGTAAGAGTGCCTCCGTCGAAGATGTCCAATTGCATTGCGTGAACCTCTTCGTCGGTCGTCGGTATACTCTAACACGCCTGTCCGGGGCGTACAGAGACACTCTCGACTCGTCCGTAAAGAGCACCTTTGCCCAACCGTCGACTGTCCAATGGATGTGCTCTCGGGCAAATGCCAGTCACACCCTTCGATGTGCCTATTGGGTGGGCGGTAGACCCTGGCAGACCTCCGGGGCCGGTAATTATGTTCCGCAAGTGCGACGTCAACTGTAATTGTCATCTGCACCCTGGTGCCGCATAACTCGCCATACTGTATCTGCAGATGTCGTGCGTTGTGTGTTTGCTCTCGTAATGCACCGAGACGTCTAAATCGTTTCCAAGGGTTCGTGCACTGCACCTTGTCTCTACCGGCGATCTGTGTCAGGGTTTCTTGTAGCCGTGGAATCCACCCGTGGCAATCGTTGTGTGCGCTACATCCGAACCGTCGACCAAGGGCCCGGTAACCGTGGCTTCGGCGGGAGTATTGTTATCGCACCGCATCTGAATATTCTTGACAGTTGACGCCACTTTCCTCTTCAATTGTTTTATTCGGAGTCGCTTTCGTACTTGAATGATCCTCGCCTCGTTATACTCCACCTAACCGAACCGCCCAACTCTCCAGGTCTAGTTATGGTTTATGTTTGCCTAAATTAATTCGCGTGACGCCCCCAACTACTACATGCGAATTCTCTGCGGGTGTTACACTTGTACACTCTGATGCTGTACGTCTGTGTTGGTGGTGGGTGTTCCATGCTGGTTAGGAGGCCTTCGTTCCTACAAGTGGACCACATACCGCTAGTGTGCGTTTTACTTTTTGGTGCGATATTATATATTATATATAGATATATATATATATATATATATATATATATATATAATATTATATAATATATATATATATAATATATATATATATATATATATACTATATATATATATATAGTAACTACTATTTATTTATATCTATATATATATATGTTACTTGTATAAGGGAATAAATTAATCTATATTGAGACACTTATTTCCAAAATACAAAGATTATATAAAAGCATTAATTATTATTGCTTCTTAACAGCAAGATGATTGATAACTACATCCGTTTATATTGTGTAGCTATTGTGAACAACATTAAAGTCAGTTTCTGCTAAGTCTGTAAACAGCTGCCGCCTTGGAGAAAATTATATTTTTAAGTCTTATATAGCGGAAAAATATCTTAATCTGGAGCGCACGTTGTAAGTGTAGGATAGGTAAATGTAAGTGTATAGTAAGTTGTATAGATGCTGAAATTCTTAGTAGGAGATACAATGTGATTTAGTATGGATCAAATCATTTTACAAAATTTTAAAAATTTTAAGAGATTTTTTTAGAGCAAGTTGCTTTGCTAAGATTGGTAAGTATGGATCCATGGGCCAAAAATTTCCTCTCTTAACTGGTTAAAAAAATCTTTCAGAACTTTCTCTCTAACTGGTTAGAAAAATCATTAAGAATTTAATATGATTAAGGGCAGTTGTTGTCACTAATGACGAGGAATTGCAATGGGTTACATAATATAAATAGCGAGGGGAATAAATTAAAATCAAATTCAAGACTTTTAACATTCGTTCGTGATTTTAAGATTTCAATATTTTAAGTTTGAAAATGGTTCACTATCTGATCAATCTCAAATCCTCATAGTTCAACAATTGTTATAAAAAAATTTTTTTGTAACAATTCTATACTGCAACTCTTCTACCACCTTGTTTCGGACATTCGTGTTAGTTTTGTCTCCTATTTGGTGTCAGAGAAAATCTTAAAAAAATTTTTTTTATTACAAATAGTGTGTCTCGACGCCTTCGTGACTAATATATTATATGTCGTTGTTTCACCTGTGTCAATAGAGTTCCTAATGAATGTGAACAGCAATAATGAACATATAATTCCAATGGACATTGTAGGACAGCTGAAATGAGCAGCCTTTCATCTTTTCATTCATTGTGGCTGCAGGATCTTTTCCATTTTTGTCAAATCCTATAAGGTCATAATTGACTTCTCCCTTCGTAGATTTGCTCTGCTAGATTGCTTTCAAAGCCGCTGAACGAAAGAATATCTTCACAAAAACAGAATATATTTTTCGTATTTTTTTTTAATATATACTCATTGCATCATTTGCTTTTTCTTTTTACTTTATAATATTAATTAAAAATGAAGAGACTCAAGCCATTTTTTTTAATAGTTTAAAGAGGGGGGTTCAGAGCCCTTCAACACCCCTGGCACTAGCTACGGCCTTGCATATATAGCAATATATATATATCATATATATATATTAATATATATATATATATAATATATATATATATATATAATATATAATAGATATATATATTATATATAATGATATTATATATATATAAATTATATATATATATATATATATATATATATATATATATATAAAAATGAAGAACCAAATAAAAATCCAAACTCTTATATTGAGACTTCCCATCATAATGAGGGGGGGGGGGAAGTGTTTTTTTTTTCCGAAGAATTGTGTCGATTATAAGGTAACATGTTGGATCTCCGAAATGAGATACCGAGTTGATTCCCAAGAAATAATTTTTATTCAGTTTTATGAGCTTTTCCACAAAATAGATTTTTAATACTTTCCAAGAAGATTTTGTTGTAAATATATTCTGAACCAATATATTTATTCAACGGGAAAAAAAAAAAAAAAAAAAACCGCAAAAAAAAAAAAAAAAAAAAAAAAAAAAAAAAAAAAAAAAAAAAAAAAAAAAAAAAAAAAAAAAAATAAAAAGGCAAAAAAAAAAAAAAAAAAAAAAAATTCGAGAACGCAAACATAAAACATCAGATCGTGCTAGTAATAAATTTTAACACTAATATTATGGAGAAGCTTACGAAGTATATATATATATATATATATATATATATATATATATAATATATTAATTTTATATTATATATTTATATATATCTATAATTATATTTATTTAACTATAATATATATATATATAATATATATATTATATATATTATATATAATATATATATATATATATATAAATAATATATTATATATATATACATATTATATATATTATATATATATATATAATGATATATAGTAATATTATATATAATATTATTAGTACATAATATATATATATATATTATATATATTTCCGATATATATAAAACAAACCTAAAAAAAATTAAAAAAAAACGTTAAAAAAATTAAAACAATATTAAGAATGCAACATAAAACAACCGATCGTGCTAATGATCAATTTTTACACTAAATTAGCTGATAAAGATGGAATTTTAGGAAGTGTTGATAAAGTCAAGTAAACGCTCGTCCGTTCGCTGAGAGACATACGAGTAATCCATTAGTCATTTTTTTATATAACCATATAATAAATTCATGACACGAGCATGTTGTCTCCGCACCTTCGACGATGAGCTGTAGGGTATTTATTTACATTTATCATCATGCATATGAATATATACTTAAACAGTCCTAAATAATATTTGATTTTAGTAGCCTATATAATAATAATAATAATAATAATAATAATTAATAATAATCAATAATAATAATAATAATTAATAATAATAATAATAATAATAATAATAATAATAATAAAGAATAGTAAATATAATAATAATAATAATAATATAATAATAATAATAATAATAATAATAATAATAATAATAATAATAAAATAATAATATATAATATAAAATAATATAATAATAACAATAATACAAACAACAACAACAACAACAACACAACAAAACACAACAACGACAACAACATCAACAATCAACAACAATATAATATAAGTAATAATAATGAATAATAATAAAATAATAATAAAATAATATAATAATAATATATAATAATAATATTAATAATTTAATAATATAATAATAATATAATAATAAAATAACTATCAGTCCTGTCTCTCAGATGCGACTTGAGAGCCTGATGTTCTATAAGACAGAATCACGACGCATCGAGAACGTATGTAGATAAAGCAGAAAGACGGCAAGCAGTGGCAATGCAAGTAAAATTTGATAGTTAAATATTATACTTTACTTCTTATTTTCTTTATAAAAAGCAACTAGATATTTTTTATTCTTTTATGCTCTAAAATAAACTATAAGAATATATTATTTTTTATGAATATTATTATATTATTATAAATGATTTTTTTTAAATAAACTATAATGAATGTAAACTAATGTTTTATAATTTTTTAAATAAACTATAATGAATGTAAATTAATGTTTAATTTCATCTAATCATATAAATAATGTAAACTAATGTTTGATTCGTTATTCATTTATTAATTTATGATACCTTGATCGACCAATTGAATGGCATGATCCATGGAGGCAGCCAGTGGGGAAGGCACTTGCCTTCCCTATAAATTTAGTAATGAAAATCATTAAATAATAATTATTAAAGATTAGAGAAGTGTTTATTGTCCTTTATTTTCAATTTGTTAAGATTTTACTTTGTTAGTCCTAGCAATGGTTAGGTTAGTTATTTCAAAACTGAAAAAAAAGGGGGAAAAAAAACCTTTTTTGGGTGGGGGGGGTTTTTTTGGTTTTAAAACCCGAAAAATGTGGGGAAAAAAAATTTTTTGGTTAAAAACCGACAGAAATACACTTAACCCTATTCTACAGTAATAGGAGATAGGTCAACATCCGTTTGTGAAATCCTGCTCATCAAAGAAAGGTATGGACAAAAACCAAGGTTCTATGAAACACGTTGTCTCATAAGAAACAACAAAATATATACACAGTATATTCAAGGAAAATTTAAAGTGCATCGCTCTAGGGTGGCAAAGGTTATCAAAAGACGATAACAATTACACAAGAAACGTTGCCTTTCATCTCTAGCTACAACAACGCTAAAACAAATCTTGGTCAATTATCTGTATTGGTCCTTATAGCTAGTATTCCGCATTATTGGAATATGTGCCAATTAATGCTCTACAGTCAAAAAGCATAAATATC
>JABUQX010084163.1:0-2500 GCA_015478945.1 Trachelipus rathkii | reverse complement strand
ATTTCCGGATCAGTTTGCCATAAATGATATTAATTTTAATATGAATTACAAGATCTAAGCTTTATATGAAGGTGGTGCAATTGAAAACACTTATCCAATCGAGAGCTAACCGTGTATAATTGAAACATGATGACATAAAGACTATAGTATAAGACACAATGGATTAAAGTGGAAAAATAAGTAATATTAAAGCTAATTAACAGATAGAGTAAAAAGTTCAGCTAGTATCTGACAGTAGATTTTACTTGTTAGATGAGATATGATAAATGAATCCGTACACAAAAGTTTTCGGATCTATCAGCAAAAATATAAATTAGGAAGGAAGAATAAGGGAACTAACGGTTAATGAGAAGGAAGAGGTTGTGGGAGGGATACATAGTAGAATTTATTTTGAGACGTAAACCAGAGAATTTTGAGCATCCACTGAAACGTGTTTTGCTGTACGTGCTACTAAAGCAAATAAAGGGGGATTCAAAAATTAGAAACCAAAATAAATAAAGGACAGAGGATAATTTGCCAGAGAGTAGAGAGAGAGAGAAGAGAGAGAGAGAGAAGATGAGGAGAGAGAGAGCGAGAGAGAGAGAGAGAAGAGAGGAGAGAGAGAGAGAGAGAGAGAAGAGAAGAGAGAGAGAGAAGAGAGGAGAAGCATTAAGGATAAGGAAAGAGGACAAACATGGTGAAACTGGTCCGATAAGTTAACAGATTTGGAGTTTGGTTTAAATAGAATGGAAAGCTGTGAGGAAATTGGAGAAGAAGATATAATAAAATGAAAGTTTACCGTTCAATCTAATGAAAGAATTAGGTAAAAAACAAATCAAACATCAAAGATTCCAGTAAATGGAATGAAAAGGAGTCCATTAAATGCTAACTATGACCACAGTTTTTTTGGGGGGTCGTTAGATTATGAGGCATGACTTTAAACTAATGCGAAGGAATGTATCAGGTTCTGTAGCAGAGAAAGGGATTCTACGAAGGTTGTTAAAAGTATTGTGAAGAAAAATGCAAAGACATGAGCGACTATTATCATAGAAATAAGCACATTTCATGAAACTAATATAATATATAAAAAACACATGCGTAAAATTATTTCCGGATATATGAATACATTAAGAACTAGGGCTGTGGAATAGATTATAAGATAATTTAAACGTAGTTCGTTCTATTCAGATTCCATTTACTTATAGAATATGAGGCATTCAACCGAACTCTGTTTCCGCTTTCATTGCGGGGAGTTTTCCCCAACTGACTCAGATTCGGAATTTCACGTCCTCTGGATAAAATAATAAATGAAAGTGTTGCTCACACTCGAAAATAGGACGAAGGTGGAACAAGGACAATAGCAACACTTGTGATAATAGATGCATACGTGTTAGTGAAAGTTACGTAATGCAGTATATAATATATTATATATATATATATTAGTATATATTTATTATATATATTCATATATATAGTATATATATATATTAATATATATATATAATATATATTATATATATTTATACATAATATTATATAATTATATAATATATATATAATATATATATATATATTATATATATATATATAATATATATATATATATATAATATATACTATATATATATATATATAATAATATTATATATAATATATTATATTAATATATATTATATATATATATATATAATATATATATATATATATATTATTTATTATATATAATATAAACACATATCATTAGATTTGCAATCTTTACCAATTTAATGTTGTTGGTCTTAGCCACTAAGTAAGTTTGACGTTACGTAAGGTTGGCTTAGATGGTTTTAATCGTCATTTTTTTTTCTTTATGTTGTACCAAACTCACATTTCTCTCCTTCAAACATTCGTTTACCTCGGATTGTTTTTTTTTTATATATAGAAATTTTGATAAAACTTTCCATTTTTTTATGTATGTGGTGGGCTTAGAAAAAAAGTGTGTGATGTCTCAATAGCTGTATGTTTTAATTAATAGTTGAAATGAAAATTTAGTAGATTTGCTATTACCCAAGTGCATGCAGTTTTTGCAGATGATGTAGTTTTGATGGCTGATTCAAAAATTGGAAGAATTGAAAAAAGATAAACACGTCCATTACTTTAAAGAATTTCACTTTTAAGAAAAAGGAAAAGAAAAATTTTTTGGGTTGGTGAAGCAACAAATCGACTGAAAAGTAATTCTTTTGTATAACAATTTGATTGCGAATTTTTCCTCTTTTTGAAAAGAATTTAGTTGATGAGCAGTTAGCAATGTTAAAATTTGCATCATTAAAGAGTTGGTCTGTAATGATTCCACAAATTTGAACCCGAATTTCAACTAATTTAATCGAATCGTAGCCATCAGCTACATATTTTAAGCGATTTAAGAAATTCTCTCAATGAAAAAAAGTATGAACGGCAGTTATGAGGAGTTTTTACTTTCTTTTTTTTTTTTTTTTTTAATAGTAAAATTTTTATTCCAAATATTATTAAATGAGATATAAAA
>JABUQX010084160.1:32500-33621 GCA_015478945.1 Trachelipus rathkii | reverse complement strand
ACTCAAAAAATAATAATAATATTATACCAGTTTACAGTTATCAAGAAAATTTGAAATTTAAGAATCTAAAGAAATTTATTAAGGAATTTTAAAATATGTGTTAGCACATGTGTATAACAGTTTCCAGTAGTGATTTTTGCCTTTAAAATCTATTAAAACCAATAAAAACCACATTAAAACCATCAAAATAGCATAAAAACCCATAAAACCAAAAAAACCATTGGTTTATTTGGTTTATTTAAAAAAAACCAATGGTTTTTGTGTTTTTTTTAAAAAAAACATGGTTTTTTCCAACCCTATATATATATATATATATATATATATATATATATATATATATATATATATATATATATATATATAATATATATATAGACAATTTTTGTATGTCTTTTTTTTTATATATATAATATATATATAATATATATAATCAAGCTAGAGCGACAGAGTCGCACGGCAAGGGCGCTGGTTCGATCCCTAGTCCGGATCCTAGTTGAAAATTAACTAGAGAAGTTCCCCTTCTAGAATAGCGTTATGCCCGTGAGGTGTGAACTTTTAATATATATATATATATATTATATTAATATTATATAATATTATTTATATATATATATAAATATAATTTATATATATATAATTATATTTTTATGTCAACGTATATTATTTTATATATATATATAAAAAAGAAATATGGCTGTATATATATATATATATATATATATAATAGATAGATTATCGTAATTGTTAAAGATATAAATATATATATATATATATTAAATATATATATATATATATAAATATATATAAATATATATGAAGGGACACTTTTGGCATGTCCTTTGTCTTATCTGCGAGTATTGAATGAAAATGGAATTGATGTCAAACGAAATTAGGATCAGTTTCAGCCTCAACAAAGCTAAGCAGTGATCTTATGTCTCTCTTTTAATAACACGTCAACGTCATACGCTCAATAATCTCATGGGATACATTTTGTGTGTACTTGCACAGATTCATTATTTTATTACACATGTTCTGTTCTGATCTGATGTCTTAGACTTCGTAATGAATATTTGCTTTATATTAATCCAATATATTTGACGTAATTAAATTTCAGTTCGCAA
>JABUQX010084160.1:10000-12500 GCA_015478945.1 Trachelipus rathkii | reverse complement strand
GTGCTGCTTAAAAGTTAATCGTCCCACTTTTGATACTTCCAATCAGAGACTCCAGATCCGCGGTCCCAAACCAAAGCCCGCTTTACGGGATTCTGTGCTTCGCAAATAATATATATATAATATATATAATAAATAATAATAAGGAGTATACTATATGTATAATAACTTTACTATATTATATAAGTATAATATATAATATATATATATATATAAATATATATATATATATATATATATATATATTATACTATATTTATATATAATATGATATAAGTATAGTGATATATATATAATATATATATACTTATATAAATATATAATTATATATATTATATAATAATATCTATATATATATATATATATATATAGATATATATAATAATATATATATAATATATATATGGTGAAAATAACGACGACTAAATGTAAAAGTCACTCAAACTTGACAATCTTTCTTGATCTTAAACTTTCGATGACATCTTTTCACCGACAATCTTTAAAATTTTATACTTTAGGATAACACTTCACAAATCACGAAGATCAATTTTGCCATATTTGCTCAAAAAATCTAAAATGCGTTCTTAAACTTTTACTCACTTCTGATTTTGTGGACGTTTTTGCTGGTTATTTTTTTCTCCGTAGTTTATCAACCTCTCTCACGACTCTCCCTCTGAGATTGGTGCCGACAATCTCTAAAAGAAACTTACCAGCTGTCACTAATTCATTGACGCTCTTCTCTTTGCTTCAGCTCTCTTCTCGTACTCCAATATTCGCCCTGGTACGTTCGACAGCTCTGCTACCGATCTTCGTACCTCGCGTTCTTTGGTGAAGAATATTTATTTTTTCTCACTCTGCGTTTTCATTTTCTTATTCGTTCTTGTTCATTGTGGCGTGTTAATCTTTTGTGTTTTCTCCTACTTTTCTAGCTCTTCATAGAATAGACTTGGCGTCGGTCTCCTGGTAGTCAGGTCGTCACAAAGGGTATAAGGTACTCTCAAATTTTCCGTAATCTGTTGTCTCCCACTTCCAATCATCCTTCCTTGGTTGAGCTTTGTTATCACCTCATCTCTACTTACGGGCTTACCTTCACTCCAACATGGAGCTACTCTCCTTGAAACGAGCGACTCTCAAATCTTCGAATGTCAAATTCGAAATCTGTATCATTCACTCTCTGTACCGTCAACATTCAACCAGTCTACGTGTTCGCCTCATATAATTGGTGAGAGGTCCCAGGTCTAAATCTTCGTCTGGTGGAAGATGGCTGTTAATCTTATAACTGTTTCCACCGCTGTGTCCTTTTTATGCCAATTTCGTTTGTGCCTTCTTTTTCAAACATCCTCCATTGGCTGCTTTCAGCCTTGAGCCACGTTTCCTCTGTATCTCTTGCATCGACCACATAGCTGTTCTGTTACTCAGGAAATACCTTGGTGGTGTGCTCTCCTGTAAATCTTCAGCTTTCTCCACCTGCAGAACTTCTGACTCTGGCTTTACCTCATCTTGCTGGAAATATTGTTGTAAATACAATGGTGGATCCGCCCAAACTTTCACGTGTGAGTAATGCGCCCTTACGGTTTTGCCTTTTCCTTTAATGTTGTATGCTATCCCTTCCGACACTACTTTTGTGACCACGAAGGGACCCTCATACTGATCTCCCAACTTCCTGTCCAACGTTCTGTCTACCGTTAAGATTTTTCTTTTCACTCGAACCCCCCCCCCCCCCCCTAACCAGTTGAAAAACTGATGTCTCTGCTCAGTAAGAGCTTTGGAGGTGATGAATCGCAATAAGTAATATATCGGGAATAATGTGTCAGCTGGCATTCCCGGAAACGAAACTGCTCTTCTCTCGGAATCGGTAACATTATTCCTTTCTCGTGCTTCTCTGTCATCAGCCTCTACGCTTGTGACATGCCAAGCTCAGTATGTCTTGTATTATTATAGGTGATTACTGACCTCGGTAAACAAGTGTCCTAGTCCAAATCCTTCTCAACGATATTCTTGAGAAACTCGGCAAAGTCCTGTTCACTCGTTCAACAGCTCCATTGCTTGATGGTTTGTAAGGACTACTGTAAACATGATCGATTCCATACTTTCTCAACATTCTTCAAACTTATTACTTCTGAACTCTACTCCATTGTCTGTCATGATTTTATATGGCCCACGTATAAAAGTAGACAACATGTGGTGCTCGAACGCATCTGACATACTCCTTGCCGATTTGTCTTTTAGTGGTTTGACTGCTGCCCACTTGCTGAAGTGATCCACAGCGAACAAGCAAGCAATATGGCCTCTTCGCGTTCTCGGCATAGCCATGACATCGATGACTACCAACTTGAATGGGTTATTTACTTTCACCTTCCACATCGCCCTCTTTACGGAATTCTGTGCTTCGCATATATATTATAATATATATATATATATATATTATAATATATATATATATATTATATATATATATATGATATATATATAATATATTATATATATAATATTATATATATAT
>JABUQX010084160.1:0-5000 GCA_015478945.1 Trachelipus rathkii | reverse complement strand
CCTCCATGTCTTTTCATTTTACATTGATTCTCACATGAAGCATTTTCACTTCTTCATTAACATAAAAGCATAAATTCTGTTGGAACTTCCAAAATGTTTGAAAATGTTCCATCAATGTTTGTTTGAAAATCTTTCAAAACAAACATCACATTTTCAAAATGGTTAAGAGCAGTTGCTGGCACAAGTTATGGAGACTGTAATGTAGTGTAATGGATGTGTGAAGGAAAATAAAGTTGAAGAAATAAGTAAACTTATAACAAATATGCTTTTGATTACAGATTTTAAAACATCTGAGTGTTTTGAAGAAGGTTTAATATCTTGATCCACTCAAGCTCCTTTAAAGCTTCAACAAATGCTTTAAAAATTTCTCTAGATCATAACAATCCATTGTAACTTTCCACCAATCTTGTTTAGCACATTCTTATGAGTTTTGTTCATTTTGTGTCTAGAAAAATCTTTCCTATTTTTTTCTATTAAAATATAGTCCGCCTTGGCTAACTAAAATAGTAACTAGTTGCATTCGCTGTACCAAAGAGTTTCTAATGTGTTGTACTCATACTACTTAACATGGACTTAAACAGAAATGAACGTATAAAGCCGCTGGATGTTTTCGACAGCTGAAACACCTCTAAAACTTCTTTTCTTCATTACCTCTGCACCATCAGAAGTTCAATATTTATTTCAGCCTTTTTACTATTGCCTCCTCCAGAGATTCTCCATTAATGCTTTCAACAACTAGTTAATCTACATAAGAAATCTTCACGGACCACAAATATGAAACCTCATTTCTATTAAAACATACACTTTATTTGCTTTGATTAATTAGTATATTTTTTATTATTAAAAATTAAAATTAAGGAACTCAATCCATCAAAATATTTTGATAGCTTATATAATTTCGGGGGGTTTGAACCCCCTGAATCCCTGTTTAAATGCGCATGGAAATATTAATAAAAGATTATATGATATAAATAATTATTAGAAGAAATATATAAAAGCATTTATGTTATGTTAATAATTTAAGATAATTTAAGTAAATAATATGTATATAATATATATATATAATATATAGATATAAATATATATATATATAATATATATTATATAATTTGTAAGTGTATATGTATAGGTGTGTGTGTGTAGGTGTGTGTAGGTGTGTGTGTAGGTGTGTTTAGGTGTGTGTGTGTGTGTGTTGACCTGTATAACGTGTTGACTCTTGTGCGCATGTGTGTGTGTTGTTGTGTTGTGTCTAAGTTCACGCGGTATATCTTAAGCAAATAGAATAAAAATAAAATTTTCTAAATCTGATTCAAGTGAATTTTATTTCTTTCTCGAAACTCTCCAAAGAATTTATTTACAAATTTTATTTAAATTCAATTTTTATCCATTTTCGAATAAAAAGAAAAGGAATTTAAAAAGGATTACTTACAAAAAATAAAAAAGAAATAAAAAAAAAAGTAGAAAAAAAGAAAATAAGGTTGAAGTGATGTAATGATAAACGGATAATTTGGACAATTTCCAAATACCTTTTCGAGAGTATCGAAATATTAAATTAGGTTTGTGGACATTGTAACTAAATACTAAAAAAAGAATTTTAAAATTTAATTATATATTATTTATATAAATAAGCAAATTATTCAATCCTAAATATTATAATAATATATAAATTTCAATATCAAGCTATTATATATATATAATATATATTATATATATATATATATATATAATATATTATAAAATATATATATATATTATAATATACTATATATACTATAATATTATATATAACTATATATAGTATATAATATATAATATATATTTGTTTTTTTTATTGGGCTATTAGTTGTTACACCCACCACTCACGCAGAGCCCTATCAAGGAGGGGGTGTTACACGTCCCAGAAGCTCACCAACTAACGCAAATTACGCAGATGAGCCCAGACGCAAGCTTTGAAGTGAGGGAGATTTATAAATTCAGCAGAAACACAGAAGATGGAAGAGAATGCCACAGAACAGAGCGGTGGCAGGAAAGAAGGAAGCACGCAGCGAACTAGCCTTGGAGTTTACCCATATCCACACAAAACTCATTGCGCAGACACAGCACCCCTTGTGTACTTTACGCGGGCGTCCGTTAAAGTGATGATGTGGGTACACGAGATTACAATTCCCTCGCAGCATCTGCCGCTCAGCTACCTATTAGAAAAAGAGGATAAAGCACCAACATCGCGCCGCAAAGATAGAGCGTTCAAGTGAAGCGAAAATAGCGAAACAATTTATAAGGTCTTTGCCTTTTTGAACTGCGGACCACCTTGTCAAAAGCCGGGTTAAGTGAAACCAGACCCCCCCAGCAGATATGAGAGGCAGTACTCCATTACACAGGGCGGATGAGCCCTCTGTATAGCTGGAGTAAACTGGAAGAAGAAAAAAAGTCTCGCAAGTCTAAACAGAATTACCCAGTTTTCTTGAGGCCCCTGCAACGTTAGATGAATGTGAGGTTTCCAACATTTTTGTTTAATGCTAAGGCAAGGATGTTTTAATATTGCAACCAGAGAGAACGAGGAAAACCGTCGAAAAGACAGCAAGTTGGAAAGGTGTATGTTTTAGAGAGGGAGATTTGAATAGAAGTTGAGGTTTTTAAAGAATTAAATTTTCAACCATAGGATTGAGACGACCCCACTCGTGAAAATTTTCTATCAGATCTGACGAGAATAAATTCGAGAAAAGATTGAAGACGAGAGGCAATTCTAGAAGTAAAGAGGAGCAGAACCTGAAATGATTGACAGAATGACAAGAGTCTGAGATCTCGATACGAGTGGATAGAGTAGATTCAGGTGATGAGATCATTAATGAAAAGTAAGAACAAAGTAGGAGATAAGACAGAAACCCTGAGGGAAAACACCACCAATTGACAGAAAAAGTAAGAAGAAGTCGCACCCGTCAAACAACAGCCGGATATGAGCGATTAGAAGAGAAAACTAGAGCAGTAAAGTAAGCAAACGAGGAAGGAGGAAACCCCAAAGGAAAGGAGCTTGGAGAGCGAAGTGACACGTGTGCCATACCGGTCAAATGCTTTGGATATGTCAAGCGCCACCACGCAAGTCTCCCAATAGTTCCTAAGGGCGGAAACCATAAATCAGGTAAGATAGGGAAAGTATATCGCCAGTAGCCCTCGAGCGCCGAAAGCCGTACTGGCGATCGGGAAGAAGAGAATGAGATCCAGATGATCTAAAGAAATGAGAGTTGAGAAGGTTTCAAAGATTTTAGATAGAATACAAGTGAGAGCTATCGGGAACGATAGTTAGAAGGACAGAGCGCTCCTTTTTTCGGAATCGGTTTGACGACATGTGCGTGCGTTCAACACTGAGGGAAAGTGTTAGTATTTGAGACATAGAGAATATAGTTGAACGAGAGGAGGGCCAGCACGGAAAGCACACTCCCTCAAAAACACGGAGGAATGCCATCCGGCCACCCGCCTTCCTAACGTTTCATAGATTTCAGAGGCCCATGCACCCGATCAATATGTAATCACAGCAAAAGGCATAGAACACCTGAAGAGGAGAAGGAGAGTTAGGGAGGAATGCCAGAATCATACAGGGTTGAGTTAAGAGGAAAATAGGAGGCCAAGATTGGCCTTTCAGTTGGAGAATTAGCAACAGAACCATCAGAACGAATAAGAGGAGGAAAGCAAGATTTACAGAAGTCGTTAGAGATGTTTTTGGCAAGAGGGCCAGAAAGATTTGTAGGTAGGAGAACCAAGGAGGTGAGCGCAACTTTTCAGTTTTAGATGAAAAGCCCGCTTTTGCTCGAATCGAATGATATCCCTGGCAACGATTTCGAGTGAATGAAAATAGCAGAGTGATAGGAGACGAGAATTTTCACTCCCGATACGCACTGTCTCTTAGCCTGAAGATCGCCCTGAGAAACGAAGCACGATCCGAACCATGGATTTATGAGGAGAGGAAAGATTTAGTCGCAGTGAAGGAATGAACCTAGCTCCATTCCCATCAATGCGATAACAGCTCCCACCTTATCGGCAGAAGCTTGAAGAGACGTCACCAGATTCAAAGAGTCATCAAAATTATAGTTAGGGGTAGAAGCAAGCGGCAAGGCCTCCCAATGGCGGCCCGATCAAAGGCCAGGGAAAAACGCGCTAGGGCAGGATGGAGCTGTTGGAGAGAAAAGTATTGAAATTAGGGATATAAGGTTGTTGGTCAGATTTATCCAATAGGAGCGAAGTAGTGTATTTATAGAAGAGAAGGACTAGTGAGCTGAAATAGGTCCAATGTGTGGTTCAAGAATTGGTTTAGGGACGATCCGGAAACGTGTGTGGGTTCAATTTAATCTAGTATGTCCAGATCGATTTAGAGGAATACTTAAATGATTCGCCTCCGTCCCCACCTAAAATCAGTATGAGAGGACCCCAACCATATCGTGTTGTGTTACATGAAATCCCCTAAAATAGAAGGACCTCAGATATTTGGAATGAAAGATATAACAGTCTCTTGAAAAGAAGTAGAAAGATATTCAAAAAAGGCGTGAAAATCTGTTCTTGTTAGAGGGAGAACAAGAGCAGAGCACAAGATTGTATGTTAGTAAGGAAGAAAAGATTTTAAGCCACCAGAACATCGAAGTTTAGGAGATTCGAGATTCACGAGACGTTGTTACAGGAGTATTAATGTTTAAATAGGCACACACTCCACCTTCAGACGGAAATTATGAATAAGTTATAGTTAGATACATTAGAAACGATTAGAGGGTGAATTTCTTAGCCAGTTAGGAGTTAGGAGTTAAGAGTTTAAATTTAGGATTTAGGAGTTAGAAATTGGAATTTCAAAAATTCAGGTTCAATAATAAGCCGCGGATGTTATAAAGTCTATAGAAAGCCCGCGTCTGTGCAATCTGCCACTCAGGCACGCACACGACAAACCAGCACCCACAAACAAAAAAAAGAAACAAAAAAAAAAAAAAAAAACCAAGACAGACGTATAAATTAATAATCAC
>JABUQX010084159.1:0-16876 GCA_015478945.1 Trachelipus rathkii | reverse complement strand
ACTGAAGCCCAATACCATTTCATATGTATGGTTTAAACTTTATTTGGTAACCTAGGTGAGACTTACACCATTGTTTACTATTAAAATTTCATGTGCATTAATTGCCCACCAAGGAGAGTTTTCAAAGATCATTTTGATATATTACTCATTCCTATTATAAGCGAAGGTAGCAACTTGGCACATCGGCAACTTAGCAAAGCCTTTACATTTAAGTCTTGTCATATATCATTTAATATTAGATTGATGACATAGGTGGCTCGTCTGAACGCTGTGGGGACACTCTTTCACTGTTTCCCAATGATGCTTACTTTCATTTTGTTGTCACACTGTTTTCTATTCACAACCATTTTAATCAATTCCACATGTACCACTCCATGCAATAACTTCTTCATCAGACGCATGAGGGAAACCTTATAAAACTTGGCTAATACTCTAAATATATATATGTCTTCAGAGCTTTAGCAAACTTTGATTAATGGTTTCCCACTAAGGTGATTAAGAATTATTGGCAGCCAGCGTGGGTTCCCTTGACCAAGGTGGACCACAACGCTACCCCCTCCAAAACCCGCCTTCATCCTATTATTATGTACTTCTCGCCTCTGCACTCCAGTTATCTCTTCTTTTCTCAGGAATATAGTTAGGACTCCTTTTATCTCTGGAATATCAGCCGGCTAGGTTCAAGGGGTCACTCACACTATAATCGTTCAACTACTCACTATTCATCCAATCCTTTCCACAATTGAAAACATCTCAATGTACTTCATTTATTCTCTTCATTTACCCCATTTTCTTTCACACCTTACAGCTCTTGTAATATAATCATCTATTTCATCACATTTTCTCGACAACCTAACATGTCCCTAGAGAGATTGTCCATCTGAACACTTACTTTTCGATCTATTCTTGCTTATTCGCAGACCATATAGTCTCAGTGTGTGCTATACATTGCACCAGGGTAAAACTACCTAGTGTAAGAACCTTAGCCACTGAAGATTTAGTCAATTACATCACCAACAATTTAATTCCCCAGCCAAATCCTGCCATATCAGAAATTTTCCCTAACCTTTTCATTCATCCGTTCTTTTAACCAAATGGATCCTAAAATAATTTAAACTTGGCACGTGTTCCAGCTGCTCACATCTAACTAGTCCATGATGACTGTCCTCAACAAACCATAACCTTTACTCTTTAATCTTACTGTTTATTTTCAAATCTCCTTTATACACACCCTTGGCAATCTCTTTACCAATCTCCAAACTCTCTTCAGATGCGCACACAAAAAACAAATCAGCACTTATAATTAGAGCCTTCACTCTCTTCCATTCTCCATCATTCGAACACTTTCCTGCGACGCCCACCTCGAATTTTTTTAACCTATACTTATTGGATGGATACCAGGCGACATAAATCCTACTCATCCACTATTATATGAAACCAATCACTTGACGCGCCATTTTTTCTAACACGCTTCACTATCGTCATCAACTTTTGATGCCATTCAGAAGCCTACCACTAACACCTGCCATAGAGCTTTCCTTATTAATCTGTCATATCCTGTTGCAAATCTAAACCTAAAGCTACAATTTATTCTTCCATTATTTCTCAATGATTTGTGTGCAATGTGAAGATGTGATCAATATCCTTACACTTCTAAATGCACCTTGTTATTTACCAATCAGTCCTTCAGTCATCGACAACTTATTATAGACAAAATACCAGATATATCTTCCCCTACACTCAGAAAATAAATCCCTTAATTCCTACAGTTCATATCCCTTACTGCTTATTAGCGGTATCTTTGCTCTACCTCCAATTCCCTCGAACTATTCCTCCATAAACATTTTGTTAACACATAACTTCAAATAAAATCAACCATCTCGCCTCCGTTCTTTGATCATTTCACCAGGTAATTTCATTCTATTATCTGCAGATTTTACAATTCTTTAAATTCTCACTCTACATACTAATTCTCTAAATGACCTCATAGCAAATATATTTCTTCTGCACCATCAAAAACCACACACATTCCTATTCACTCTTATTCTGCAAGTGATATGCAGATTTTCAAGTGTTCCCTTCCAACTTCACCCAGCCTTATTTCATCAGTCTACGAAGCAGCTCCTATTATCTATCTAGAAGATTCCCCGTGTCATTCCTTACGCATTATGTATATTATACTATATACTATATTATGTATATACATGCTTAGTATATATACTATCCTTATAGTAGTATATTTTATTATATTATATTATATATATATATATACTTAACTTATATAATATATTATATATAGTTGTGAAAAAACGGTTTTTTTAATGTTCTTTTTTTTTTTACAAACACTTTTTTTTTTAAACAAAAATGTATTTTTTTTGTTTTTTTTTAATTACCTCTTTTTATGTATATTAAAAGATGTTTTAAATTATACAGTTGTACCAATACCCCTTCTAGGCCTAAATATTTACTATTTAATTACGGATTTATATATATGGTATTATTGTCTTATTATTTATTATTATTTAATATTATATTATATAACTTATTAATATACTATTATAGTTATATATAGCGTAATTATTATATATGATATTATTTACTATAGTATATATGATAAAAAAAAGGATGGTATACACAGGTGTTTTATTTGGTGTCAGGAAAAATGCGATTGGTAGGAAGGGTGAATATTGATTTCGTGTGAGGGGGAGAGGATATTAGTGTAGAGATATACTTTCTTTAAACCAGAGTATCATAAGTATCTGAGTAATGTGTGGTAGAGATTGATACGAAGTGAAAAGTTGATTGATTTGAGGAACAACGTTACGGTGAAGAAGGAGATGTTGAAATATGTATTGGATGTTAAATCGAGTGGGGGTGTGTAGGAATGGATATCGGATCATTATGTATGTTCTATTGTAAAATTAGTTAGTGGGGACTTGTGATGGAGGGAAGGTGATGATACGGAAGGAAGCGGGTAAAATTAAGAGTGAGAAGTTTACGTGAACAGGTATAGGGTTAAGTATGTAGAACGATTCGCAAGTAAATAGTTGAATTGACGTTGAACTGAATAAATCTGGAGCAAATGAAGGAAGCAATTGTTGCAGTGCCAAAGAAGTAATGTAGATGTGCTAAATTAGGAAGTAAGAATGATAAGAGTGGTGGTGGAATGAGAGGTGATGAAGCGGTTTAAAAGTTAAAAGAAGAGTGGTTGAATTGTACTATATGTAAATGATTGAGTTTCAAAGAAGCATGCTTGGAATTATTATAAGGAGGAAAGGATGCTAAAGATGATTACGTAGAGAAGAAGAGGAAATGAACAGTTTGGAGGAGATGAAATAGGGAATAGGAGCTCTTCTGGAAGGAAAGCGCGAGGGTTAAGAGAATAAGGGGAATATGCTTTGAATAATGAATAGGGATTGTGCTATTTTGTAACATGATGAAATGGATGTGAGTTGGATGTGGCGGACACGGTGAACATCTGTATAATTATTGCATAATGTGAGGTATATGGACTGTGTTGTGGGTTGATGGTCACAGAGGATAGGTATTTGGATGAGGTTATTAGCAAAGAGGAGACGGGATAGAGTAGAAGTTGAAGAATGGATATCTGCAGGTTAGTGAATTACGGTGAAATGATCAGACGGAGGCACAGATGGGATTGAATTGGATCTTGAGTTGTGTCAATAAAGCGTTATGGAGGGTATAGTTGCGATGGATTGGAGGAGAGCAGATTGGTACCTTTATCTAGGGTAGGGAGATAAAGGGAACTTTAGATAATTATAGGGTATTTAGTTTATTGGGTTGTAGGGCAATATATGCTGGTGTATTTGGATCGAAGGTAGTGCGCCGGTGACTGACAGACTGATATTGGAAACCAAGGTTGCGTTTGGAGTAAGTAGAGGATGTAGTGGATCAATCTTACATGTGAGACATGATAAGAGAATGAGAGAGGGGCGAAGAATAAATTGTATTTAGTTTTATGGAGTTTGCAACAGGGTATTGTAGGGTTATAGAGGTCTTATGGAGGTGTTGTGTAGCTATAGTGTGTGATAGGCTTCTGGATGGAATCAAAGTATGTATGAGATAGTTAGGCGGTGTAGATAATGTGCAAAAGTATTGGAGTTTAGTATAAATAGAGATGAGCAGGTTGGTTATTCCAATTTATTTGGATGGGTTATGGAAGATTGAAGGTGGGCCGTCAGGGAAATGGTAGTATAGATGATGGAGATGAGTGGGGGTGCAACCTACCTATTTGCAGAATGATTTGGTTTTTTGTGTGGCGATCCTTAAGAGTTTGAGAGGGATATGTGGAAGATTTGAGGTGTTGTAAAAGGAGGGTTGAAGTAGACGGTAGATAGGGTAGGTTATGTTGCTGCGAGTGCGGGACAGTCGTCAGTGTGATATGTTAGATGGTGGAGCAGCTGGAACAAGTGTCTGAGAGTTTAAAATATTTTTAGGTATGTGTTGGATGAAGGAACGGATGAGCAGATTTAGTAGAATGTTTGATGGAGGAAAGGCTGGTGCAATTAATCGTTAGTGAATTTAAAGGACTAAGTCTTTATGTGTGCGGCCGCGCGCTCTGCTTAGAGTGAACGCTCTGTGGGTTACCTGTGTTTTGTTATAGTATGAGGACTATGTCTGGAATAGGAGTATAATCTTAAAGGTTCATGTGTTAGATGGGACAATCTTAGGGGCATGGCTAGGTGTGAGAAGAATTGATAATGAGGATGAAATATTAGAGGTTGTGTTGTTGTGAAGAAAGGGTAACGAGAGATAATGAAGTGTTGTTTGGGCATGGTTTGGTTCATTTGGAAGGTGATGTGTCGTTTTTAAGAGATGTATAGTGGCAAGTGTGTTGAAAACCGACGGCTGGAGACAGAAGAAAAGTGGAATGAGTCAGTAACGATGTTCTGAAGGAGAGAAATGTATTGTTTGGCAGAGGCGGAATAAAGGTGCATAATAGAGAGAATGCGGGTTTCTGTGAGGGGTATGTTTGGTGGCCCACTGGGTCAAGGGATTGAACCCTTATACTGACGATTTACCATGTTGAGGGTCCGGTCCCAGATCCGTGAAGCATAGGGTGATTTCTGACTGCGACCGGAGTCCTTATAATTAATGGAAGGGTGGGGGTAGGGCTGGGCTTTCTTTCGACTTTGTTCTTCTTCTACTGCTTTCTTTTCTGATGCTTGTTACACACCTTACCACCAGTCTTGGCGAGAAAAGGTGATTGAAGATATATATATATATATGTATTATATATATTATATTATATATATTTTTATATATATTTATATAATATATATATTATATATAAATTTATATATGTATATATAGTATATATATATATTATATATAGATATATATATATATATATTAATAGTATATATTATATTATATTATTATATATTATACCGTGTTATATATATATATTATTATTATATATAATATATATATTATTATTATATTATATATATTATTATTATATACTACTATATTATATACGGTATATATATATAGTATATATAGTTATATTATTTATTATATAAATATTATATTATTTATATATATATAGTATATATATATTATATATATATATAATTAATAATAATATAATAATATAATAATATAAATAATATAATAAATATAATATTATATCAGATTCTGTGAAATGTGTTTATCTCCTAGCAGCACTAATAAAAATTTAATTACCCTCTATCCACTTAATGTGTATAAAATAAGTTTCGTACAAATTTAACTGACAGGTCCATGCTAAAAACTAAAAGACTTGAAATATGAAAATAGGTATTTTAAAAAAAAACAAAAAAACGCAAAATTTTTGGCCATTGGTCTTTTTTAATCCACCTTATATATATATATTATTATATATATATATAATATATATATATTTATTTATATTATATTATTATAATTATTATATATTTATAGATATATATATTATATATATATTATACCGGTAGTAAATAAAAAGTATAAATGCCTTTAAAATGCCCCAAATTGGACAATGCCCATAATGCCGGGCATTTGACCAATATTTGCTTACATTATACAACCATTTAACACAAAAGGTCAGTATAACGTCTTAGGGAGTAGCAAATTTAGTTAAACATCTTTTTTTACATGGATACCACAAAATAAACAAAAAAATAATTAATTTCACACAAGCACGCTTACTTTGGTAAGCTCGACCTCTTAACTATCAAAATATGCAAATTATTTTTCCTGGCGTATCACCACTGGGTCATTTTTCAAAATGACACGAAAACGCATTTAAAATGAAATCTTACTCAAGCAACTGAAAATATTCCTAACAATTAAATAAAAATTACGCTTGTTGTTGCGTCAAGTTTATAAACAAACCTTTTTTTTTATTTACAAATTATATTCAAAATGTTTTATTCATAAAAAAATAAATATATTTTTTACAATTAACATATTACAATTTCATAAGAAAATAAAACTATTCATTTAATTAAAAAATTCTTTTTTTTATTTGAATATTTTCATTCTCATAAACGAACAACACTAAAAGTCTCAAAGCTTAAAATTTGGGTCGTGGCGCAGCAAACCACCCACCTTCTTCGGAATCAAAAACAACACTGATTTTTTTTCGAGTGAAAATTCATACCTAAAGTCCTAAACACTTTGAAGACGCAATAACTACGACAATATCGATAAACAAATGAACCACAGACATTCTTCAAGATTCCTGCCAAATACTTATTTATTAAAATAATAATAATAATAATAAAAAACGTGCGCAATGACGAAACAAAATAATTACGCAGATGAAATAGATATCAAAATGTTCAGTTTAGGGATGTATACCCAAATTTAATGCCACGCGCACAGCATATGGGCATATATACATAGTTCTGGGTTAGAACACACAAAACAGGTGCTCAAAGACGTGTGCGTTCAATGCTTTTGGTAGTAGTTGGCTAGGCATATATATATATATATATATAGTATACTATATATATATAATATACATACTTATATATATTACTATATAGTATATATATATATTATATATATACCTATATTAATATATATATAATGATATATGATATATATATAGTATATATTATATATAAATATATCATATATCATATGATTACTATAATTATATATATTAGAAGTTATAGTTAGTTATGACCAAAAAAATTTTTTTTAGCCCTCTCTTAAAATCTAATTTGCAGCAACTTTTTTTTCTGTTGAATCAAATGACAACATATAGAGTAATACGAAAACTGACCAAATTATTTCTTCGTTCAATTTCAATATAGAAATAATGTTCCGCCCCAATGACAATGAAAATTCTGAAACCCTCGTTACAGTACAGTTCAGACACAAATCAGAGGCGGTATGTTATATTCCGGATCTTTCAGTACTCTCCATAATATTTATCTGTTTTGCATTTCTGGTACAGATTCTCTTCCAATTAATGTTTCAATCTCTCCGTTTAGCTACCAAAAAATTTTTCATGTCGGATGTATAATCTACAACGGATCTTCAAACCATCGCTCCAGTGAGGTTACTTAACCGCAAGCAGGTTACATGGCATGACCAGAGCCAATTTAATCTTCGGACACATCCTGCCAATTCCATCCAATTTCGGGTCGAACCTGGCTGTGCGCTTACAACGACATTTGGTTAGAAAAAACCAGGCTTTCTTGCCCATGCTATTTAGAGATGACAAAGCGCACGGTGTATTTCCAGTGAAATTCTCCCCATGTTAGGAAGGCAGGCACAGCTACGAAATAAGAGCCATACAGTAAAGCCAGTGTAAGTTCCATCTGCCATTGTGAAGAGACCGGTAATTTTTCCTCCCAATTCAATGTACGGGTACGCACTAGTTTTCTTTTAAGGAAACTGAAATGCTCTACAAAACTCATCCAAAACTAAAATTCATCTCGCCAACCTGCAATTTTTTGCAATTCAGTATATCATTTCACTCTCTCTGGCTTGTAGGACTGCTGCAAGATCTCGTTATTGTGTTATCACTTCGTCCACGAATTCAAGTTGAGAGTTGTTTGGTAGAAGAAATTGGAGCAGCGACACTTGACCATGCGGTCAGCTTCAATCAAGAATATGAGGCTGGCAGCCAAAATGTACTGTCGGTGACCAAAAATCCTCATGTGACCATTTTTCAGCTCTTTTTAATTTTTTAACAATTCCATTCACTCGTTAAGTATTTTACTACTGTTGTGTCACATACGATTATTTTGAAGTTCTTCCATGCATCAAATTGATTTCACCAACTTTGCATTAAAAAATAGTAATGTTAGATAATCAACATTCACACGTTATGCCTATGACTAATTTCAATCCTCTAAGTATTACACCTTGTACTCGTGGTGTGCAACTTCGCGTTACCGTCAAAACGAAGCGCAGAACATATTTCTCCATTCTTGCACACAACGGCGAATCCCGACCACAGCAGAAAAAAGAGATGGTCAGGATTTTATTTTACGCTTCCGCTTACTTCGCCTACTTCTTATAACAGCTCGCGAAGCATCTGACTTGGCTTGTTTTGGCAAGAACTCCGCTCGCCATCTCGGCGCAGATAGAGCAGTAGCTTTATTACTTGAAAGAGAATTTTTTGTCACCAACTTACCTGCATGTGATGCTAAACGTTTGACACGTTTTCCTTGTTCATAGTGATCTTAATAAATAAATAATTTCATGGTTTATAATTTATAATCATAAGCGATTTTATAAGGATCTACTTGTTTACTTTGCCTACAGGAATACAAGCACCGCTAATAACAGATCTTGTGACACACCCCCACTCGATACTGAAAAAAAAAGGGTTTGCTGCGGAAAGTTTTTTTAGAGCCACCTGCACTAATAAAGTTTTAGTAATCAGGATCGCAAAAGTTCATAATTTTGCGACAATAGGAGATACAAATTTTGCACAATTTTTTTAGTCAATAACCCTACTAAAATATATACTTATAACTAATACTACTTATAGCTTATATATGATATGCACTATAGAGTATCTATATACTCGATAGTATATATACTAGGATACTTATCGGATATATAATATAATATATATATATACTATATTATATTACTATTAATACTATATCATAACCAAAGCATGACCCAAAATTAATAATGGATGCCACTTCTGTTGGTTTCTCATAAGCACCATTTGTTTGTACCATATCTAAGCACTAATACAGCCTACACATATGTACATATGTTTTTAATATTTAAGCATGAAATGACAAAATAAACCTTAGGGCTTGTTAGTCCTCTCTAATTGCGGAAGAGTGCGGACATTGCGAATCTCCCGGCCCAATTCCCGGAATTGATTTCAGCATTCCGGCTAACTGCAATTCCGCAACTCAATTGTGTTCCCACAAATATCGCCCAACCGCAATTTCCGCACATTGTTTCGGTAGTTCCGCCAAATTGCGGCGAATTGCCGACTTAAATTGCGGACGACCCAACCTTAATTAAATTAAGATTTTATAATGAAATATTAACAAATATAGAAATTTACTTCAATTGAAAAATATAGCAATCTCCTATTTGAAAAGGAGGATTGATACTTGAAAAATTTAATAGATATCTATTGAATAAGTGGATTTACATTGATGGCATTGAGAGATGGAATATTTTCTTTTAAAAATATATTTTGCAGAAGAACTTAGATATTTTGAGAAAATTTTAGTAATGAATTTAGAAAGAGTAAGCTTGATCAAATAATCTTCATATTATATTTTGAAGAAAGAAATATTTTGTGGAAATTTAGAAAACTTAAAACAAAAGCAAATAAACCGAAATAATCCAAGAACAATCCAAAATTAATGACAAATATGTCCTGGCTACGAAAAATTTTAAAAAAATATTTATAAAAATATTTTGATGATATATGAAATTATAGAAAATTTAAAGTTTGAAAAAAACTCTAAAATATTTCTTTGGAAAATAACTTTTTAGAAAGCTATAGCTAATTATTTATTTGAATAATTTTGAAAATTTGTGAACAATAAAAATAAAAGTAATTACTAATGAAATTAATTAAACATTAGAAATATGAATATAATTGAATATATTACTGTAAAAATATTTACTGAAAGAACTGAAAATAAATATTTCTTTGAACAATATTTACCCCGAAACTTCAAATATTTAAAGTAATGATAGATGTTACATAGAAACAAACTTTAAATATTTCTCAGAAAGAATTTAAATAATCTAAGAAGATGTTAGCAGAAATAGGAATGATATTCTTTCCAAATTAAATAAATTCTAATTAATAAATTAATTAAGATAATGTTTCAACAACTGATAGAAATAATATTTTTTATTTTATATTCTTTAACCATTTCTAGAGCTACATTTTAGCTTGGTATGGCAGTGCAATTTCGACGAGGAACTCGAAAAACAAATAAAAGAAAAAGATGATACAAGAAAAAATGAAACTGAAGAAGAGGTACCATCTAGTCTTTTCGAAGACTATGGGTTTATATTAAAACTGAAAAGAAAAACAGCTACATCAGTCACCACAGAAGAATCAAAAAATTACTACAGATGGAAAAGTAGTGAAAAACAATATCCACAAGAAGAACCCAATATAGTCAATAAAGAGACTAGTACTAATATTTACTATGTTTTTAGAACAACTCTTCTATTTTATTCCTTCTCTGTGGGGATTCTAATAGATGTCATACACAACTATTCAAAATTTATAAAATACTAACACTTAATTTAAATTTCATACCTCTCTCATCTTTTTGTCATACTCCGATGGGTGGAAAAATTTTGTGTTTTTTTCTATTCTATGGCTTCTTCTTGGTATCTGCCCATGAGATCGGTTGAAAGTATTAATGGTTTCACGTCCAGGTAGAAGACAGAAATCCACATAGGACAAAACAATTCCTCCTTGCAATCGGGATCTTTACATAGTAGATCCCTTATATACAGTATAGACTATATATATATATATTATATATAGATATACTATATACACTATATTACTTAATATATATATAACTAGCATGCTTGACCTATACATATATAATACTATGACTATATATATTAAATTTGATATATATTATACTATATAATAATAAGCTATATATAATATTCTCTTTCTTTCTTTAATCCTCACTTTCCTTATTTACCCAAGAATTCGGCAGTAGGTGAGTAGCATGCATCGCGCGATAGAAGAATGGAAGTAGACAGAATATGTTCACAACAGTCGAAAAGAAGCCCACGCGCATCTACCGCCCCTTCCTGTACCATTATATTAGTGAGAAAAGTCGTCGCAGTCAAAAAATCACACCCTAGAGCTTCATGGACCCGCGACGACCCTCACCTATGGTAGATCGTAGATGTAAGGGTTCATCCCTTGGCCCGCAGTCGTGGCACCAGCCATAACCCCGTCACAAGAAACCCAGCCATTCTATCTGTTAGTACACCTTCTTCTTCTTGCATCTCTACCCAAAACGATCACCAATTCTATCTCCTTCAAGCACATTCGTTACCGACTCCAATCGCCATTTTTCTGCTGTCTCCCAGCTGTACGGTTCCCCAACATTACTCGCCTACAATGACATCCGCTTCAGCCAACTGAACTACCATTTCACCCTTCCCATCGCAACAAACCAATCTGAACAGTTACTTTCATTTTTCCTCCATTTCACCCCTTTTCTTCACACCACACAACTCTCCTAACTACGTTCATTCCTCAATTTATCCAATTACTGTCTCACCCACCTAGCCACACCCCTAAGATGTCCGCCATCTGAACACATTTGAAACTTTAGATCGTATACTTCTATATTCCAACCAATCAGTCCGATCTACTCTAGTACGAATAAACCACAGGTAACACAACCATACCGCTCATGTTAAGACCCTAGCACACTCAAGACTTCACATCCCTTTACATTCACCAACGTTTAATTGCCACCAGCCCACACTTTCCTGCGACCATTCACAACTGTTACACACTACTACACCACATGCATCATCCAGTCCTTTCTACATCCAACAATAATATCCTAAATATTTAAACTCAGGGATCCACTTTTCCAGCTGCCCTCACCAATCTACATACACTTCGACACTGAGGACTGTCCTCACTCACAACCATTAACCTTACTTCTTCATTTCCCCCTGTATTCCTTTCACGCCTGTCCTCACCGTTTCTTACACAACATCTGCCAAATCTCTCTAACGCAATCCTCTCAAACTCTCTTCAACTTCGCCACACAAAACCCAAATCTTCTGCAGTATATATATTATATAATATCTATAATATAACGTATATGATAGGAATATTTTCACTCTATTAATTATATATATTTATACTAATAGTACTAGTATATATACTTATATATATACTTAGTCATTATAGCATTATATATAATCATATATACTATATCTCTCTACCTAATATATTACGTATAGCTATACTACTATATAGATCATACATATATATATTAGACAATCCTAATACTAATATATATATATAGTAGAATCAATATAAGTAAATAATCATATATAACTAAATATATATAGAACAAACCAAACTTAGAACAAACCCATTCGGTATTCTCTCATATTAGCCCATTCTTCACACCAGATAACTCCCTAAACCTTCATTTGTCATTTTATCAATTCTTCTCTCACACCTAACCACACCCCTAAGATTTCCATCCTGCGAAACAGCCACTGCAACTTTACGATCTATACATCTGTATTCGCAGACCATAGTCATCTAATACGTCATACTCATAACACACGGTACAAACGGACCCTCATGTATATTACACTCGTCCAACAGCTCCTAGATCTCTAAGTGACTCTTGGTCTCCTTCTTACCAATTTCTACACTGATTTTAACTCGCACCACCACGCCGTCTCACGCATGCTTCACTAAATGCTTATTTCCCCTCAGTCTCTACACTCCTTGCACTCAATATCCGTTCCCTTTTTCATGCACCATGATATACCGAAATATCTTTAATAACTCCAGTACACGGTGTCACTCCCAGCGCTGCCTCACCATCATAACATAACTTTTACCACACACCAGGACTGTACTCAACTCCACATACCATAACCTTACTCATTCTACCAACATTTCTTTCCTCAACCCACTCGGTTTGACAAACCCTTCTTCAAACCCCTCCCAGATTCGCACCCACAAAACCAAATCCTCCGTCCCGTGCGTGGGTACGGTGCACTTTAATTAATATATATCATAGTCATGATATGTATATATATATAGATAGATGACTACTATATTATATATAATATCTATAACTTATATTCATTATATTAGTATATATATATACTATAAGATATACTAGTATAGGTATCTATTATGATATCATTATATTACTACATGCATTATAATACCTATATATATCATATATATATATACTGTATATATAAATCATATATATATTACCTTTCTTTCGTCAAACGTGACTCTTCCTCTTTTCCCGAAGATTGGGATTAAGGAGCGCTACCAGCATCGGAAGAAGAGCAGATAGAGACGAGTATGACAAACTGTCGAAAAGAAAGCCAGCCTTACCGCGCCCCCTTCTGTACCCAATTAATTAGTCTGCAAGCTACAGTCAGCAGGGACAGCAAATCACCCTAAAGCTTCATGCGACCCGCGAACGAGACCCTCAAATATTGGTAAATCAGATCAATGTAAGTTACCCCTCGGCACCAGGTGGCGCCAGCAAGACCCATCCGCCCATACCCAAAACCCACCATCTCTCTCTATCATGCACCGTTAATTCTCCTCTGCCAAACTCACATTTCTCATCTCCTAAACATTATACTATATATAAATATTCAAAATGCTATATAATAATATACTATATAATATATTATAACCTATACAATATAATATATATACTAGTATATATACCTACCATTATTCAATATCATATACTTATCATATATATAAGTAATATATATATATACTCAAGGTGATTGTGTACGACCAGGTAGAAAAAAGCATTCACTTATTTCTAGAGTTCGGGCAAGCTCGTACATATATTACGTAGAGAATGCCCCACCTTTGTTTCACAGTGTGCTTAATATTTGGTAAAAAAAATACACATAAATGGAAACTTATTCCGTCACATCCGCGAATAAGCAAGCCCATGGTTGTAGTTGCGTGCATCATATAAATTAATTTTTTCAGTTTTGGGATCGAATTCTGCTAAAGTTGAATGGAATGACTAAAAACCCGTATTGTCTTTTCAAGTAGTTTATATGATATATATGATACAATTCCTTTGTATATGTTCTCAGCGGTAATTACAAATTTTATTGAAAAAACAAGCTTCCATGAAATAATTCTCACCTGTAGTTAATAATCCCATCAAAAGAGCCTACGCATATACACAATTGAAAGTTTCTCTATCTTACAGCCTCAGTGGAAGTTGAAATCGCTAGAATTCGAGGGTCAACACAACCGTAGATAAACAAGTAATGCGAACTTTTATAACCCTTCGATCGGACCAGGGTCAGTGCCAGTCCCACAGTTTAAATTACTCGACTAACTCATTACTGTTTAAGAATATCGTTTAGCACTATCTGAAAAAATTTAAAAATATTTCTAAGTATCATCTCTCCGTAACACCTAGTAAACTATGTCAACTGATTCCCCTTTTCCTGATAGTATTACAGTACATTCCCGCGTATAGAAGCCTTAAAAGATACCTCGCTTCCGGGCGTCAATTAGCCCCCTATGAAACGCGGTTGATACGACTTGGCTTGGGGAAGGAAGGTACGCCGCCACGCCACCCACCAGCCTTACAAACCCGGCGACGACCACAGTAAGTGTATGATTTAATATAGTTAAGAGGACATTTGCTCGTTCAGCTGCGGCTGCAATTGTATACTCTGTATTATCTCGCTATATCTAATATCGCGAACTGCGCTATTATACTTATTTAGTGCACCGCTGCGTCCGTAACTCTCCCTTTAGTAAATTTTGCGTCTTTAATAGTTGCCAAATGCCCCCTTTATCACCTAAAATAAATTTCAATCCTCTCCCGACAGTATTCACCCATCGCTGGCCATTAATTTTCGCGCTTGCGCTACATTAATTTCATTACGAGAGGGTTAAGCAACAGCCAATCCTGATCACATTTTCCAAATCATTAGCTGTCAATAGACACTAACATGCTTGCGACAGCAAAGGATTAGTCGTCCTTTGTTCCCCAGCCTAATGCAGCGAAAACGTACTTCCCAAATCACCACCACTCCCGAGGGATCCTTAAATTCTTAGGTTCATAAAATCACAAAAAATTTGACCAACGACCCATCCCTGTAATTCATTTTTGTTCAAGCCCCCCACGTACGGTGGTTGGGGCCTATCCGACCGCCACGCTTTGTAAGCTCCTTTCATCACAGTGTACAGTTCTGATATTTAAATCCTAAAGTTTCTAGACGCGGCGATCGTAATAGTATCCCAGCCCGCTCTTATTACGCATAGACACTTTCCGACACACCAAAGGAGTCCTCAGCATAATCTTGCCAAACCTTAAATGTACCCCGTATCTTCCGAACAAAAATAATGCTGTCTTATCACAATCTGGGTCTAGAGCTGTCTCAATCTGAAACACGCAACCATTTATTTCCAATGTAATCTCCGGACGTAACGAGGTTAAAAGCTGCATCAGATTCTGCAGTGGAGAGTGTGAATGTGATTGGTTCCGAAGCCAATGCGAGACGAGACATTTTTGTATCTTAGGAACCTTGTCTCCAACCCACACCACTAATTGAAATAATTATCAGGTTTTATCTAAGTATAACGAAAAAAGTTGACACAATTACTTCGAAATTAAGTGGCGATTCGAATAACCACTCCGCAATAAAAGAAGCAACCATCGGTACCATGCGTCCCTCTCGAAACGAGGTTCTTTAGATGTCACTGATAACGCCCTTATCTAACACCTGACCCAATAGATAACTTCATATCTCCCCGAGCGGCGTCGAAATAAACACAGCACTACGGGCAATCTGAAGTCCAGAGCGCGCCGAATATCTACTTTTATACAATAGCTATAATAAACACATTACACCACCATATTTGATCGCGTGGCCATTTACATAAGTGATAGTTCTAATCAATTCTTTGAGTGATAGTAATAATACATCAATCACGTTTTCCTTACTAATCTATCACTACTCTTTTTTTCCATTCGATCCCATTCTACCCCACGTACACCGCTTATTTCCACTACGTAATACTACTAAAAAATAAAAATCTAAATACAAAGATGTCCTTACCAATGTAAGAATGAGAATCACTACAAAAAACCAGGAGAGATAAATAGGAAGAAAATAATATACATTAATTGTAAATAATGAAATAAAAATATTATCCTGAATTAAATTTAATAAAAACATATCTAACATGAATAAATAAAGAAATAGAAATGCCAATAATAATAAATTATATGAGATTATTACTATATATTATAAAATATACAATATCCATCCATAATCATCAAAATTAATAATCAAATGAGTATAACAATAATTAATAATAATAATTTAAAATAAATAATATGCAATAATAATATGATTACATAATTAATAAACAAAAAATTACACATCCGACAACACGATTAACTGGTATTAATTCTATACTTCGTTAAAAAAATCGAAAGCGACCAACCGCCACCTGCATTGCCCGGCGACTCCGAGAGTAGCTAGAGCGTTTATCGTGTCTATTTCATTCTTTCCAATCTGTGTTCTCCACTTTTCTAACATCTATCAATGTGAAGGTAACTCGTAATAATGATACACACCTTGTTTACCTCTGCCATGATGCTCATCTAAATCCTTTCCTTCTTTT
>JABUQX010084158.1:0-22500 GCA_015478945.1 Trachelipus rathkii | reverse complement strand
AAAATCCACATCATCGCCTCGTGATTATAGAACTACTATATAATTATATATATATTATATATATATATAATACTATATATATATATCAACTATAACTATATATATTATATTTATAATTTATAGATATATTTAATATATATATATATATATATATACTATACTATATATTCATATATAATATATATATAATATATATACCTATAACTATATATTTTTTTTTACAGTTGTCACACCACTCACGGGCAAGAAGCTCCTATGCATGTGTGAGGGGTATTGCACGCTCAGGATGTAACAATCTATGGTAAATTACGCAGATATGAGCACACGCACGCAGGCTTGAAGTGGGGAGATTAATTCGGCAGGAACACAGAAATGGCGAGAGAATTCCCACAGAACAGATGTGCAGGAAAGAAGAAGCACCGCAGCGAACTACCTGGAGTAACCCACATCAACACAAAACTCATGGGCAGATACACACCCCTAGATCTACGAGGGCGACGTAAAGTGGAGGTACAGCGAGTGAGATAAGCTCCCTCGGGCACCTGCCGCTGCGGTACCTATAGAAAGAGATAAAGCACCAACACCGCGCCGCAAAGATAGAGGTCAAGAACTGGAAAGTACAGAAAGAGTTGTATAAGCCATTTTGCATTTAGACTCGACCCTATCCAAAGCCGGGTGAAACCAGAGCCCCCCCAAGATTTGAGAGATTAGTACTCCATACAAGGGCGGATGAGCCCTTGTATAGCTGGAGAAACTGAGAAGAGGAAAAAAGTCTCGGAATACTAAACAGAACTCCCAGTTTCTGAGGCCGCCCTAGCAACCATTGTGATGTGAGTTTCCAAGACATTTTCTTTTGTTTATGTTAAGGCCAGGATGTTTATAGTCAACAGGAGAGACGACGAGAGAACCGTCGAAAGAGATAGGAAATATAGAAAGGTTTATAGAGAGGGAGATTTGTAGAGTTGAGTTTTTAAAGGAATGGAATT
This sequence comes from Trachelipus rathkii, assembly GCA_015478945.1. Classification (NCBI taxonomy): domain Eukaryota; kingdom Metazoa; phylum Arthropoda; class Malacostraca; order Isopoda; family Trachelipodidae; genus Trachelipus; species Trachelipus rathkii. The sequence goes on along the minus strand of JABUQX010084158.1, from coordinate 21,514 downwards.
CACAAGTTCAGAACGACCCAACCGAAATCTATCCAAGATCACGAGAATATTATAGAAAGATTAAGACGGGCAATTCATAGAACGTTAAAAGAAGGAGCAGAATTGAATGAGTTGAAAAATGAACATGAGAGGGTGAGTCACGCATATGAGTGATCTAGCTTCGCGGAACTGTTCATAAATGGATACACAATCTAAAAATATGATGGACCAAGACTCGGCACATCCCGTATAAGTGTAACACAGACGCTGCCCCATATCAACAGGCAAGACTACTCGCTAACGAACAGAGCAGAGCTGTATAATCGAAGTAAGGACGATCACACATGGGACTAATGAGCACCCGGGCGGTGAACGACTCATTGACTCTGCCTAGGTCAATACCCTCGTATTGCGATATGGCTACAAGCGTCCAGTCCTCCCTCACTCTCTCAACTGCGAACCTGCATAGCTAAAGCATACGTAATGAATATAATCGATGTCAATCTCAATCACGTCACTGTGGCGCCTGCGCGAGCTACATGAGCATGCGCAATCCACTGAAGCTCACAGTACTCGGAGAAAAGCAGTATAGTAATTCAAGATTATCCAGATGATCTAGAATGAGAGTTGAGAGAGATTTCAAAATTTAAGATGTAAACAAGTAAGAGCATATAGCGTAGTAGAGTGTCGAGAGGGGTGGACTGTGAGCCTTGCTACCAGTCTCACAGTTCTCCAGAGACACCTTGGTGCAAACTCTCTTTCAGATTACCATATGTACTGTATATCTTGAACAGTGGCGGGGAATAGCACGGAAGCACAACTCCCTCAAAACTCGGAGAAGAATGCCATCCGGCCCGCCTTCCAAACGTTCGTAGATTTCAGGAGCCCATGCCACCCATCTGACAACTAATACCTCAGCTAAAGCCAGTAGGATGTGCATGAAATTAGCAATTATAGTGTAGTGAATGCTCTCTTCTGCATTTTGTCATATGAATGATGCACAACTAATCATGAATTATATCTCCATATCATATTATAGGGAAAGACAGATTTACAGAATTGTTAAAGACTGTTTTTGGCAGAGGCAGAAAAGATTTGTCAATAGAGAAACCAAGAGGTTAGCGCACTTGTTGATGAAGCGCCGCTATTGCTCGTCGAGAGTATCCTGCAAACGATTTTCTAGCAGAATAAAATTAGCAAGAGTGATAGAGAACGAGAATTTTTCACTCCCGATACGCAACTGTCTCTAGCCTGGATGCCAGAGAACAAGCACGATCGACCATGTATTATGAAGAGAAAAAGATTTAGTCGAAGAAGAAAAAACTGCTCATCCCATCAACGATTAAGCTCACCTTATCGCAAAGGCTGAAGGGTCACAGAGACAAAGCAGGTCACTCCAATCTATAGTTAGGGTAGACAACGCAAGGCCCCCCAATCGCCCGATCAAAGTCCAGAAAAAAAACGCGTAGGCAGAATGAGCTGTTGGAGAGACAAGATTAAATAAGAGATATAATTGTGGCAGATTTACCAATAGAGCGAAGTGGTGTATTTATAGAGAGAAGAACTAGTGATGAAACTAGGTCAAGTGTGTCAAGAATTGGTTGGACGATCCGAATGTTGTGGGTTCTTTAATTAGTATGCTCCGATCTTGAGAATGCTAAATGCATTCGGCCTCCTCCCACTAAATAAAGTATGAAGGACCCAACCATTCAGTGTGCTTACATATGAAATCCCTAAATAAGAGGACTCAGATATTTGATGAAGATATACAGTCTCGTGAGAAAGTAGTAAGTATTCAAAAAAGGCTGAAAAATCGTTTGTTAGGAGAACAGTTACAGAAGCACAAGATTATTGTAAGTAGAGAAGAAAATTTTAAGCCAAGAACATCGAAGTTAGGAATTCGAGATCTCAGAGTGTTACAGAGGTTATATCATAGGCACATACTCCACCCTTTAGCCGGAAATTATGAAATAAGTTGAGTTGGACATAGTTAAACGAGTTAAGCAGAATCCTACCATCTGCGGTCTCAGACAGAGCAAAAGCGTTATAAGGAATAGAGTCTTAGAAAGAGTGGTGTTCACGGCTATTGCAGATTGAGATGCAAGCCACGGATGTTAGTAAAGTGGATAGTAAGCCCGCCTGTGCAAAGCTGCCATCTTGCATGCACATACAAATACCACAAACAAATAAACAGACAAAACAAACAGACAAAAAAACAAACAAACGTGAAATCAGGTTAAAATTATTCACACAACTAAAACTAAAATATTAAAAGGGGTTAAAATGCTAAAGCCTAAAAATCTTATTACAGTAAATATGTAAAAAATGAAAAATCCTAAAGTTAAAAACACTAACGTTCTCTTGCACCCTTACAATTATACTATTATAGTATATATATATATATATATTAATATATATATTATATATTATTATAATATAATTAATATATATATATATATATTATATATATATTATATATATTATTATATTAATATATAGATATATATATATATATATTATATATTATATATATATATATATATTATTGCATATATATATAATTATATATATATATATATTATATATATATATATATATAATATATATATATATAATAATATATATATATAATTATATATATATATATATATAATTATTATAATATATATATATATATATATATATATAATTAATTTATATAATATATATATATATTATATAATATATAAATATAAATATATATATATATATATATATATATTATTTTTTTTTTTTTTTTCCACGCTTTTTCTCACCAATCGCCATGAGAATATAGAGGTACGCCAATGTCCTTCTGCAAAGCCCCTCCTGACGGATCTGTCCGGTAGAATCCCTTCCCTTCTCCACCTTCGGCAATGAATCTTCCTCGCGTCACCATCGACGCATGCAACACCATCCCTCATCTTCCTTTCTTGTCTCCCAGCAGGTCTTCTTCCTTCTGGAGCTGCAGTCGTAGAATCTCCAGGGATATTCTTCCTCCATTCTCCTTCGGACATGGCCTACCACCTTACTGTTGTCTCTCTATCAAACCAATCAGTGGTTCTATTCCAAGCTTCGCGCCTAATTTTCCGAATTTCTTCTTTCATCCCTTCTCGTCACTTCCCGCTATCAGTCTAGACTCTCATTTCGTGCTGCCCCACAATCTTGCTTTGTTCTGGTGGTAAGAGTCCAAGCTTCCGACCCATTTTTCTCTGAGGTCTTATTGTATTGTCGTTATAATATCAAAACCTTAAACATCCTGTACATGCCTGTTTTTCAGCAATCCATACAGCTGTCCCACACTCCTCGAAAACCTGTTTATACGCTCCTCAATCTATCCGGCCATTTCTCCATCCACGCTTACAGTAACAATTCTAACTTAATTTTTTCCACTTCCTTCAACCTTTCCCCCTCTATCACGATGTCAAGCAACCTCTCTTTCTCTAGAGATCTTCATCACTCCTTCTTTTCTTATTTATTATGATTCCCTTGCTCTATGCAATATGCTCCCAAACCGACCAACGCTCTCTGCAGAGTCGCTTTGTCACTTGTCACCACTGCTATGTCATCTTATGCCATAGCAATTCGATTATCCTCCTCAAACCAACCTCTCGGATACACCCATCCAATATATATGATAAACAGCAGAGGAGACAAAACTCTCCCTGTCTCACTCCCGTTGTACATGGCAACCATTTCCTAGCCCAAACGCTGTTCTGACGCACTCCTTACTAGTGACATAGAGACACGTATCACCTTATAACTTGGGTCCAACTCCATAATACGGATTCTCCAAGCGTTTCCCACAACTTTTCCGCGGCACACTATCAAACGCTTTCTCTAGATCATATAAAGCAGCATAGTGTCTCTTATCCACCCCAACTCTTCTCAATCACCCATCTTCAAGTAAAGATTCAAATCGGTGTTCCTCTTCCCGGATCTAAAACCATAGTGGCCTACATTCAATTTATAGCTCCACACTAGTTCTAAGTCTCCTCTCCAAAATTCTTTCATATCTCCAATGCATGTGGCAGAAGAGATATCCCCCTATAGTTGGAACACTCACCTCTGTTTCCCTTCTTAAATATTGGACATATTAAAGCCTTTCCCATTTCTCCGGTATCCTTTCCTCTCTCCAAAATTCGTTGAACAGTCTCCACATCCACTGCACCACCTCCTTCCCTCCGTTAAATATTTCAACAGGTAATCCATCGATACTTGTACTCTTATTATTCTTCATATTGTTTATTGCTGTCTCAACCTCCTCCATTGATATTGGATGTTCATTATTTGGATTTTCCGCTCCGCTTGTTGTTCAAAAGCGATATCAATCTTATGTTGATCCTCTGCTCTTCCCCGCTGTTCAATCTCAACATTTGGATTGTGTAATTCGTAAAAATTCTCGCTTCATCTATCATTAACCTCCTCTTGCTCTATTTTCAACCTGCCTTCCTTACCTTTAACTAAGTGAGCTGCTGACGAGTCCTATTTCCCATATCTTTTTGCCATAATATACTGTATATTAGTTTTTTAGTTCCGATCATATCTTGTCTCATTTGTTCGCCTATTCGCATCCAAGACTCATCCTGAGCCTTCCTCTTAAATACTTCGGCTCTATTTCTAAGTGTTAACATATTCCATTCTAGATTCTGGGCTTCTCTCCTTCATTCAACTTCTAAACGCTTTATTTTTTCCTTTATGGCTCGTCCCACCTCCTCCGTCCACCAGACAGTCCCTTTCTTCCCTGAGCCCATCTTTTTGATGTCCAGTACTTCCCTCGAGCAGTTATCTATCTTATTCCTAAAATTTTCCCACTCCTCCTCCACTCCCTCGAAATCCACCTCCTTTCCTGGTTTACAAGTTCTTATTTTATTCTGGAGTGCTTCTATCACTACTTTTTCCTTTAATTTTTCCACCGCAATCTTCTCTTTCACAAGGGCCTTTGCACACATCGGTCTCTTCATACACAGCTTTCCTATCACCAGCCTGTGATCCGAGTCCAAGGACACAGATGGGATGCTCTTTACATCCATCATAACTTTCCTGTTGTTCACAAGAATTAAGTCAATCATCGATTTTTCTGTATATTCCTCTAATGCACCGTTCAATCGGTACCACATTCATTTGTGCGAATTCATGAGTGCATAAAAAGTGTTCATGATTGACAGACCATTTTCCACCGCAAATACCAAGAGTTGCTCTTCCTCAGCATTTTTCTCTCCAATTTCGAAAACTCCAATCAACGTCTCTAACTCCTATCTCTTCACTCCTACATGGGCATTAAAGTCACCCATTAGAATTTTTTCCTCCTCCGCTATTTTTTCTCCTTGTGGTCTTCCTTGGTGCTAGGGCGTAAACATGGATTACTCCCACAATACTACCCTTCAATCTCAGCACCACCGCCACGACCCTTTCACTTCTGTACATCACATTCTCCACCCTCCCAGGCAGGCATGGTGCCAGGATCACCGCCACACCATATTTTCTTTCCTAATCTCTACCAGTATACCCCTATACGCCTATCTAATAGTTTTTAAGCAGATTACGGGTGCCCCGGCCAGCTATATGCGTTTCATAAATCCCCAAAACGTCCAATCTGCACGCCTCCATCAGCTCCATCACCTCCTCTTTCTTGCTCTCCATCTTACTTATATTAATAGTTCAAATGCGTATGTTGTCAAAATCGTTGATCATTTTCATGCCTAGTCAAAAACCAAAAAGATCCGCCCGGGTTTCGAGGCCTCACTTGTGCATCTTGAGCTATTTTTCTCCACTGCCGGCTAGCTGGGCCTGCAGCAGTTCCCCAGGATCATCATTTAGTATCTTCCAGAAAGCTATAGCCCCCTATTACATATATATATATATATATATATATATATATATATATTTAAATATAATATATTATATATATTAATATATAAATATATATACCTTATATACTATATATACATATATATCAATATTATTATATATATATATATATAGTTTAATATACTAATTATTATTATATTATATATATATAATATATATATATAATATTTATATAACTACTATATTATATATATATAAAATATTATATATATTAATATAATATAATTAATATATATATATTATATTATATATTATATATATATATATATTACTATATTATAATATATATAAATATATATATATATATACTTATCACATTATATATATACTATTATATATATATATATATATATATATATATATATATGATACTTATATATATATGTAACTTATATATATATTATATATATATATTATATATATATTATATATAATATATATACTATATATATATATATATAATATATATTAATAGATATTATATATATTAATATATCATAGGAAGTTCTTGAACTTGCTAAGTAGATGATTTTGACCTATAATCTGGTAAGCAAATAAACATCCGTCGATGTTAACATAATAATAATAAACATTAATCTTTGAAAAATGTGGAGTGTTGCGCATCGTCTCGATTGCGGAAGAGACATGACATACAAGTCTTTATTAATAAGAATGACACGTGGAATTAATGGCACTTCTTTCCCCTCCTTGCTCTTCAAGTTCAATCTTCCTCTTTCGTCTTATTTCCTCTCTCTCTTAAATGATTAACTTTGTTTTAGTATGTTTTTGACAAGCGTATCAAGATAATATAACGAAGTGCATATATATATATATTAATAATATATATATATATATTATATATATATATATATATATATATATATTAATATATATATATAAAAGTATGTTATATATAGTATATATATATATATATAATTATATATATACATATATATCATATCCACAGGGGGACCGAAGGATCAGCCGTACCCAATTCCACCTAGATTGGGAGTAGGTTAACGATGCGTTACAAGGCGACATGCTCCCTCGTTTCCTTTGAAGTAAAGAAAATAAGTATGCTCAAGGTGTAGTTGGGAAAAATAGGTAAAGAAAGTTGTGGCTTCAGACTTGCAACAGCAGAGTACATGTAAGAATGAGAATAACGGTTAAATTTATGGTCAGAGAATTGGATAGGGGAATATGAGAAAGTGTTAGATAGAAATGCTTAAAATAAATTTCTCACTGGAGTTAGTATGCGATTGAAGAGTTCGGAAGAGTGCCCTTTAATAACGAGAATAAAATTAAAAGAAATTGCCGCCACATTTTTACGAACGATTAGAATAACTGAAGTGTGTAAAGTGAGAAAGGAGAATAATAGACGAAAAACCTTAAACTCCACCTTTTCACGAAGAGCTCGTTGATGAAACCAGACCCAGACACTCTTGCCATACTCCATACAGGGGGCCCACCTTTAGGATATATCTATAAAGAGCAAGCAATTGGGGTGGCTTGAAGAAATCCCGAAGGAGTCTCAAAACACCCAACCTCTTGGCAGCTTGTTTAGAAAGAGAAGTAATGTGATCTATCCAATTACGGTCATGAAAAAAGTAAGCTACCAAGATTATTATGCACAGACGAAGGTTTGAGGTTATGTGGTTTTGAAGTGTATGATAGGTATGTAAGATTATTTTCAAGTAAGATGGATAGGCAAACTAGTTTTAGACATTTTAAAAACAACCCTGTTCTGTATACCACAATTAGAGATGAGAGAGAGATCAGAGGTTACGTTGACTTCAAGGACCGCACCTCCTAAACAGTGCGATGAATTGTTGTTGGGAAGAACGGGCTATCAAAATGAGGGTGGAGAATCGATTCGGTGAAACATCATTGATACATTGGCATAATACCTCCTTTTTTTCTCAAATTTGAGGATAGTAAGAATAAGAAATGGGGTTTAGAGGAGGAGAGGTGATGTTCCCAGCAAAGTGAAAACTTAGATTTAAAATCCCAAAGGGTTGTAGAAACTATTGAAGACCGTATCGCAGAAAAGTTGGCAATCTTCGAGACGGGCAACCCACTCTATCACCGAAAGCCTTCAACTTTCCAAGTATTATATAAATATAATATATATATATATATATATATATTACTATATAGATATATATATATCTCATATATTCATATAATTAATATATATAATATTACTAATACTATATATTATATATATATATATTATATATATATATACATATATATATATATTATATATATATGGGAAAGTGTTTTTCTTAAAAAAAAAAAATTTATATACTTATTATCTCATATCTCAAAAAACTTACAATAGCTACAGGGAAAAGGAATACCTTGCTGGAATGCTGGTCGCATTATAAAAAGAAGAGAAAATTTAAAAAAAAAAAAAAAAGAAAAAAAAATTCCCAAAAACTTACAATATTAAATTTTCCTTCATTTTTATCACTTCCTTAAGAATACCCAAGGTATTACCGACCGTATGGCGGAGGAGTCGGGGTCGCTCGGCCCTTCCGGAAACTACGGGGTAGGACTAATTCCCCCCCGCCGGGAGGTCTCCGGAACCCCCGCTCTTGTGTATTTGGGTGTTGTCTCGGGGGGTTCCTCCGCCCCCTCACCCTTACTGCGGAATATGGAAAACGTCCCCCCCTGTCGTTCCCCGTCGGCTCGAGGCCCCCTAAACATTGCCGTGTATACCTTTACAAATTAATATGATATATATTATGTCCCACTGCCTTTCTAAAAAAAAAAAGAAATAGCCAAATATTTATTTTATTTCTTATATTTATTATTTTTTTTTTTACAGTTTACCTAACTTGAAAATTTTACAAGGATTTTCAACACAAGATGTATTCCCTTTTTCGCTGTAGCTATTGTAGTTTGTTTTTGAGATATGTTTTTTTGTTTTTTTTTTTTTTTTTTTTTTTTGTTTTTTTTTTTTTTGACATTTTCCGCACTAAAATTGGACCAGCAGTCCAGCAATGTATTCCTGTTTCCCCTGTAGACTATTGTAGTTTTGAGATATCCTGATTGAAAAAAATTATATTTTGCTGTTATTGAAATACTAAAAAGGGCCATATATTATATATTATATATAATATAATATATGATATATATATATTATATATTATTATATATATATATATATATATATTATATATATATATAATATATATAATATATATATAGATAATTATATATATATATAATATATTTATTTAATATATATATATATATATATTTATATTATATTATATATATATATAGTGATGTGTGGTGTGTGTGTGTGTGGTGTGTGGTGTGTGTGTGTGTGTGTGTGGCGTGTGGTGTGTGTGTGTCGTAAGTTTCAAAACATCTTACAATAGATCTTTTGGCGATTAATATCGAATTTTTTTGGGCCATTGCCCGCCCATCTTGCTCGACTAGAACCCGACGTAGGAAAAATTTACGCAGTAGTTTCGCCACTTGATATATATATATATATTATATATTATATATATCATATAAATATATATATTATATAATATATATATATAATCATATATATTAGTATATATATTTAATATATATATAATATATATAATATATATATTATATATATATTTATATAATATATTACTTTGTGGCCCCCTCTCCTCTCCTACACGAAACAGGGCTACCTCGAGGATATGTGTCACCACAAACAGGGCGGACCAGAGGATATTTGGTCATTGTTCATTTGAAGTTGTGTTTGATTTGTCCGCTTTGAGTCAGCAGCAGGTCTAGTAGGGGATGTCTATTGTTTGTTGCAGTTAGACGGGGAAAGAATCTTCTGACAGTGGAGGGGGGGGAAGGTGTATTACTTAATTTTACGACTTTGCATTGCTTGAAGGGAGGGATTGGGTGTCCAGGAGCGGGAGAAACTGGGCGGATTATGCGGGTTGTTTTTGAGGTTCAAAGTTTTTTCCGTAGGATATATTTACAGCGCGGACGATGCATGAAGTTATTGGATTGTTGATGCTATTTGGAATTAGCGGAGGATGCTGTGTCTTTGAGTCTGTTTAATTTGAAAGTGTGGATGAGTTTAACAATGGGAAAAGTTATCTGGAAAGTGGGGGTGGAAGCGTTGTTCGTATATTTCTCAAATAGTATAATGGTTGGTGTGTCGTTTTTTTTTCTTTCTATGCGCAAGGGGCTTTGTAGTAATTGTTTGATGCAAGAAGAAGGTTGATCTATGTGAGCAATATTTACGTGGTTAAAATTGACGGCTCTTTCCTGTTTCAATGGTATGGTCCTTTTTAAAAGGAGAATTTTTGTTTCAGTTAGTAATTGATGTATGGTTGTGGTGAGAAGGCAGCCCGTTATTTATTATCCTGAGAACTTTATTTTGTACAGTTTCTAATTTCTGAATATTGGATTGTGGTATTGTGGGCGCCCAGGCAGGTGATGCATAGTTTAAGAAGGGGTGGAGGTATTATTTGTATATTATTGTAAGGGTCTCCTTATGTTGACCAAAGTTTTTTCCAGTTAATGCTTTAAGCCCATTTAATTTGTGTTGCTCTAGAATTTATATTGCTGGTTGTTTATTGAGGTAGAGCATCGTTTGATAGAAAAGTTGTTGGGTGGATGTTTGATTCTCTTCTGTCTGGGGTAAGTAATGTAATAGTGGATGTTTTGAGGTGATGAAATCATTCTGTTTGTTGCTATCGATTCTTGCTCTTGGTTTATATATTGTTGAGATAATAAAATTTGATAGATAGAAAATAAATTTCAAGAAAAAAATTTTGACTAAATGTGGGAAAAAAAATGAACATTGAAAGAGGTAAGCTTTCATTGTGGCCAGCAAGCGCGGCGAGGATTTCTGGAGCAAAACATCATGAAAAAAAAGCAAATGTTTCCTTTTCCTTCCGGGACTAGAAAAATAAGAGTATAATTCTTGGGCATTGCATTAGTACATAAATACGAGTTAACAATTTTATAAATTGGAGCAGCGGACTGACAGAGAAGGAAACAAACAAACCTCATTATCAAATGTCGGATAATTGACATTCATTTCCATCATTCAACCATGTCTCAAGAAGAAATAAAAAAAAAAAAAAACAAGAGATACCTCAAATGCGTGAAACAAACGTTGTGCGTGATTCACCTACAAGATGGAAGACCACTTTGTATATGTTGAAAAGAACCGAAGAATTGAAAGAGTTTTGTATGCTGCTAGAAAATCCAAAATACCTGCTCTTAACAATTTAGAGTGGATAATATTGTCTGGATTTGCAAAATCTCAAAAGCCTGAAGAAGAAATTACAAAAAAAAAGCTTAACGAATCAACATTATAATTGGGGATGTCATACCTTTTATAGTTAGCCTTAAAACCGCTCTTGAGAAAACTGTAAGTGATAAACCTGAAACACCTTAACTATCATTGTCATTCTTTGGAGATTAGGAGAAGGGAAAGCAAGTGATTAGCAACATGATGCAAACTTTGAAAGCCGAACTTAACAGATGATTTAACTGACTTGAAAATGGGGATATACATAAAGTAGCGACATATCTTAAATTCAAGGTATAAGGGTAGATTATTCTCGTCTGCACAAAGAACTGATCAAGTAAAATATTCTCTAGCTCGGCGTTGTGACGACATGAAATTTGAAAATAAATATTTAGAAAATGCCGAACCAGGAATAAAACGAAAGAGAGATTCTTCACAAATCAACACCTTTTGTGACTTTTTTGAGTAACCTATTCAGTATAGTTTTTTCCTAGAGCTCAAAACAAAGTAAGAATCTATGGCTCCGTGTGCTCTGTACTACGAAGATATCATCGCTATTTTAGATTGCACAACTCATTTGCTCACTGGTTCAGTTTTCTTTCCAATCACTCAATATCGGCTGTTTTTCTCACACCACACCATTCATTTTTCACCGTTTCCTTTCATCTTTTGCCTTCACAGTCAACATCGAGCTAAATCAAATATTTACCTTTCTGAAATACAATCAGATCACCCCTCTCTCCTCCTTCTCCTCGATCAGTATTCTTATGACAGCATTTTCGAATGTACCCATTACGATTGATTACGTTTTCGCCGAAAGTGTTTTGATAAGAAGATCGCTTTACGACGGGGATCACGACTTCTCGAAAGCATGCATTACATCCTTTGGCGGTTATTGGGCATTCCAACGCCAAACATTTACCGCTTTCACTTTTAGTCGCTTCTAGGACACACAGAAACATTACGCTGTGGGAACCCAATTCTCTCGCCCCCCCCCCCCCAACACACACACACCATAGGAATTATAAGGGATAGAGATGTCTGTAAGATGTTGTCTACAAGAGTAGTGTGGAAGTAAATATATAATATATTAATTCATTATATATATATATATATATATATATATATACTATTTTATATATATATATATATATATATATATATAATATATATTATTTATATATATATTATATTAATATATTATATGGACCATACCCCCCTGAAGGGTTCACCTCTCCATATACTTCATTATTTTTTCCAATTGTTAAGTCCTCTTAGTTTATTCTGTAGTGTCTCATCTCCCTCATAATTAGTAAAATTTGTTATATTAAATTTCGTCTGGAAGTTTAAAAATAGCCAAAGGAAAGTATATAATATTATCATATATATAATATAACTATATATATATTATATATATATATATATATATATATATACTATTATATATATTATATATAAATATAATATAGTATATATATTTACAGTTGTCCACCACCACTCACGGGGGCAGAGTCTTATTCCAAGGAGGGGGTAGTTGTATGCCTCAGAATTCTACAGCTAACGTAAAATTATGCTTATTGAGCACAGGAGGCAGGGCTTTGAAGTGGCGCGAATAAATCTTCGCGTAAAATTGAGCAGATAACACAGAAGATGGAAGAAGAATAAATAAAGCTGGCTGAGAAAAGGCAGAGAAAAGAAGCACCAGGCGAACTAGCCTGGAGTTACCAATGATCAAACACAAAACTCGATGTGGTACAACCAGCACCCGAGTATACGAGGGCGACGAAAGTGTGGTGGTGGTGACGCGGGAGTGAAAAAAGTTCCCCAGGTAGCAGCCTGCCGCTTGCGAGTGCAATCGGTACCTATAAAAAGAGATAAAGCACCAACATTCGCGCAGCAAAGATAGCCCAGGTCCAAGGGTGAACTGAGAGAGTGCAGAAACGAATATTTATAAAGTCTTTTTGGCCTTTGACTCGACCCTATACCCAAAAGCCGGGGAACTCGGAGCCAGCCCCCAGATTATAAGAGCGAGTACTTCCAATACAAGGGCGGATGAGGTCCTTATTATTTAGCTGCAGTAACTTGAGAAGAGGTAGGTAAAAAAGTCTCCGTCTCAAACAGAAACCTCCATTTATCTTTGGAGGCCCGGCCCTAGCCACCGCTGTTGATTTGAGGGTTTTCCCCAAGGACAATTTTTTTGTTATGTAAGGCCCGCAAGGAATGTTTATATTAGTACCAACAGGAGAGACCAAACGTCAGAACCCTGTTCGAAAGAAATAGGAACGTAGGATGGTTGTCTAGAGGGCCTGGAGATTGTAACGAAGTGAGTTTTTAAAGATTGTGGATGTTCACAAGTCTTGGAGAGCGAACCCCACCCGGAAAATTCATATTAAGAAATCAGCAGAATAGAATTTCGGGAAATTAAGGACGAGAGGCAGTTCTTGAAAGTAAGAAGACCGGGTAGCAGAGAAAATTGAAATTGACGTTGAAGAGTGATGAGGTTCGGAGTCATCGGCATTTGATTATGAGTGGATAGAATTAGATGCTTGCATTGAGAGAAGATCATTAATGAAGTAGGAATAAAGTAGGAGATAAAGACAGAATCCCTTTGCAGGAACCACATATTGAGCAGAAAAGGGAAGTACATATATAGAGACTCCTGGTGCTCAGCACATTCACACAATAAAACAATATGAATTGCGAGCGGATTTGAAGAAGACGGTAGGATGAGGAAACCCAAAAGGATTATATTTATATATATATAATATATATATAACCTAAGTTATATATATACTTATATATAATATATATATAAATAATATATAATATATTATATATATATATTTAAATTACCATATAGTATTATAGTATATATATATATATTCATATAATTTATTATTATATATATATAATATATATATATATATATGATATATATATTATATATATATATTTATATTATATATAATTTTTACAATCTCATATTATTAATATCATATATATATATATATAGTATATATATATTATATATACTATATATTATATATATATATATATGTTGCGAGACCACTCCTCTTAGAACTGGGGACGAACTTCTCCTAACATGAATTATTTCCGGATGGGGCCAACCAAGGGGACGTTTGAAAAACAAACATTACATTTTAGAACCTTTATTTTCGTAGATATATATATATATAGGAGTAATCAATTCTCTCGCCAGTAACTCTATCCAATTCCTCGCGCTCGCACGTACTTCCACCAGCACTGTTCCACATTATTTGTTTGATAGAAGCTGAGACTCTTGCTTTATATCTGTTACCGTGGGTGTTGTACACAATATCTTTGGCGAATCCCCAAAGTTAAAAATCACATTGTGTAGTGTCGGGAGATCTAAGCTGGCAAAGAATTAAACCCCCACGGCGATCCACCTACTTTGGGATTTGTTGTTTTAAGGACCTGCGGAGCGTAGCATCATATAATTTTTTTCACAAAACTTAAAAAAAATAGTTTTAAAACCGATCATAGTGAATTATGGTTTCTCTGAAACTGCCGACACGAGAGCGCTATTTCTAATACCTCTATAGTGATAAGTGATAACGTATTTAGGATTGAAGTTGCCCAGATGATTCTCGGACACTCTCTCTCTCTCTCTCTCTCTCTTCCTCTGCTCTCTCTCGGTGTTCCTCGTCTCTCTCTTCTCTTTTCTCTTCTTTATATATATATATATATACTATATTACTTATATTTATAATTATAAGTATATATATACTATATATATATATATCTAATATATACAATATAGGTATAGTATATATAGTATTATATATATTATTATATATAATAATTTATATGTAGATATATATATATATACTATATAGTATATATCAGGGCTGCGAGTCGTAAAATAATTTCGACTGCCGACTCGACTCCGCTCCTTCAATTCCAAAACTTGTGGATTTTCGTTCTCCGCTCCGGACTCCGACTCCACTTAAACTTTTCCGACTCCACTCTAAACGAAAAAATTCGACTCCCTCCGATCCGACTCCGGACTCCAGCAGTCAAATTCAAAATTCGCTCTGGACTTCAGATTTAGTGAGATTACCTAAAGGGAAACGCGCTCTTACAGTTAAAACGTTTTTTTTGTTTCAACAATTGTCTTTTTTCGCGTTGCTTTATATAGAGAATTGAAAAAAAACTTCCTCTCTATACCACGTTTCCAATGAAATCTTGCATCTCCAAAAGCTTACAACGTAACTATGACCGTTAAAGACATAAGATGCAGGCCGCGAACACATGACAACAAAATATATTTCAGTTTCCGGAAACAAATGTTTTCTCTATTAACGTCATCTATAATTGCAATTAATTTTATTATTATTATCTTAGGATAAAATTTAACGTATTTATTTTAATTACCATTTATAATAATAATCAATAGATTAATATAATAATAATCAATAATAATAATAATAATCAAGTAATAATAATAATTAATAATATTAAATAATCAATATATAATAATAATAATAGATAATAATTAGATAATGAGCCACACATCAGAATTGGCATTGGTATGTATACAAAAGGTTCTGACAAAATTAAAAGTAACTGGCATTGATTTGTTTCAGCTGGCGATTTTTAATATGAATACTACTATATATATATCTATATAATATATATATTATATACTATATGATATATAGTAGAATATATATCATACTCTATACTTTATATATATATCATATATGTTATACTCTATATATATATGGATTGCTCCTAAAGTACACAAACTCAGAAGTTCACCTTTGAGCCTGTATATCTTATCGCTCTGCTCTGATACGTGACCGATGCGGAAGTATGGTGGCTGCAATACGCTGAACTAGCATTATCGCGAACCAGGGATATATTAATTAACTTCTTTTCATAGTTAAATCAAAATAATGTAAACATTGAATGTAAGTTATCAAACTTAAAACTTGAAGCTACTAATATAGCTTCTCGAACAAGAGTCGAATCTTTGTTCATAAATGTACGGTTCTTGAAACGATTGACATAATAAATTAATGAAGTATATCACTCAAATAACTTACCCCCACCAGATATATCATAACAACATATGAGGAACCTTTTTATTATTTGCGTGTACTCAAATAACCGCTTAATATTATCTACAAGACTGATAGCGAGTGCCGAATGGGCTCACCACTTGCGACCTTTACATTTGCTGGACTTTCTATATGTCCAACTCTGTGCAAAAACAAAAATGTTGGTGAAAGCAAACCAACTTTAACCCCGTATTTTAATAAGATATGTCGACAACACCCCTCGCTATTTTTAGGCGAAACCATTAGATCATATACATAGGCTCATCAATAGTTTCAAGACAGTTGTCATGCTTAAATTCAATCACGGAAACTTAGAGATATATACCTAAATGCATATCTTGCTTTTTAGACATCAAAAAATCGCAATGAAATTAATCTGACTGGCTCATTATCTACAGGCATGCATGCAAAACCCGCTGATAATCCGTCTGTATATTGAATTATGGAATCCTATTCACGAACTATTTACAAAAGAACCAAAATTTATCGTAAAATTTTAGTTTAGCAGAAGCCCTAAACACCACCTTGATGATTCAAACCAACCATTTACCCTCTATAGGAAAGGGTAAATTTTGGTACTTCAACTTGAGAAAACTTTCTGATGAAGAAATTTGCGGCGACATTATAGTAAAATTTTAACTACTGTGATCATCCGCATGATATTCAGTGGCAAAGATTTATTATGATAAGAAAAGTAAAAAATAATTACAGAAACAGTTCCCGATAAAACTTTCTTCTTCAAAACTTCTAATGCGATAGACTTCAATAAAGAAGAGAAGCTCGCCTTTGTAATATTTGAATTTACTACATATACAAATTTACTAAAGGACACCTCACAAAATTAAAGTCAGGACATAGTACCATTAGAGTCAAAAACCACAACTAGTCACCTCTACCCCTCATTAGAAACAAGAGATTTTGTTGGCCCGACAACCACACGTGTTGTACCAAATTTAACATGCCCCTGAGTTGAGACTGATACGTCGACATAATATTGGTATATACACGAAAGAATGGGATGCAATTCGGACAGCCAGGAACACATATATTTCAACATCTCTACCGTACCAGCAAAATTCTCTTGAACTAGTTCAATACGCCACATGTCGGTCAGATCAACTATTTAGTCTAATATTTCTAAACACTATCACAATATTTATATTTTCAGAAACTTAAAATTGCGGAGGGCCTTCTCATCAAAACACGCAACCAAGATGTAACACTTTCTCTTTTCTCGGGTAAGATTTATGCAGTTCAGAAAATATCCCTAGATTTACTTATGTATTATATCAATTTATAGACTCATGTCACTTGACAAGAAATAAACGAAACGGCGGTCGGGAAATCTACTGCTAAATATATCTTCTTCTTCTCTTCTTAATTATATTATTTTCAAAGGATTGATTTTAAAGAATAATTAATTATGTACAAAATAAATATTTAGAACGTTGAAAAAATCAAAAACTTTTTTATTATGAATAATATAATAGATAATAATAAATAAATACTATAAAATAAATAAAATAAAATAAGTTAAAATAATGAATAATAATAATAATGAATAATACATATAATAATTTAATAATATAATAATAATAAATATATCATGAATAATAATAAATAATAAGAATAATAATACTATAATAATTATAATAATGTTTAATAATAATTAATAATAATAATATAATATAGAATAATTAATAATAATAATAATATAATATATAGTAATAATAATACCATCAACGGATTCAGATTATCTAACTATAATAATATAATAATAATAATAATAATTAATATATAATAAACAATATAATCAATTAATGATTAATTACATAATAATAATATTTAATATCAATAATAATTAATAACTAATATACATAAATAATAATAATAATAATATAATTAATAATAATGAATAATAATAAATATATATATATAATAGTCTACTAAATTTTCGACTCCGATCTCCTGACTCCGACTCCGATTCCACAACCCTGGAATCTGTCGACTCCGACTCCGACCTCCCGAACATCACATCTGCACAGTAGATTTTGCGAAACTCGACTCCGACTGCCGTCCGAGGAAAAATTGCACCGCACTTCCACGACTCCGACTCACTACTCCGACCGTTCGACTCCGCAACAACAGCCCTGATAGTACGATATTATAATACCTATGACCTAATAATATAATACTACCTAAATACTAAATATTATTGATAGTATATATAAATATCATACTATAACTCCCTGATATTCTAATTCCAAAATAGTTTTATTATGTGTTGTTGTGTTACATAATATCCCTAATATATATACTATAATATATATATAAATCAATAATATTATAATAATAGTATTAATAATACTAAGTAACATATAAAATATATCTATATTACGAAAGATAGAGACAGCGAGAGAAAGATAGAGATCGAGAGAGAAAGAGAAGAGAGAGGAGAAGAGGAGAGAGCGTACCAGACGCGCCCAAATGAGAAGAGAAGAGAGAGAGGAGATAGAGACGAGGGATATAAAGTAACTAGAGCATGTCCTACTAAGTGAGTTTCAGTATTATTGTCGTGCGTATAGGCCAACACTTGCTCCATGAGAATAATGTTTTAATTCTTTATAATTGATTAATATTATAAACCCTTAATAAACAGGACCATAATGGACCATGATTTCTTGATTTCATAAAAAATCGTATATAATCATCAGGGACGTCGATTACTCTCTCAGACCAAAACAAAGGGGAAAAACATTTTACCTCAATTTTCCCCTTTTTTCCCGGACCAGGTTTTTTTTCGTCCTCCGCCCTGCTAGTCCACCCAAATAATAAATTCAATGTTGAAACCCGATTATTACGACGTCGTTGGCTAATAACTGACACCGTGGAACATTGGTTTTATGGTGAGACTTATTCCTTCAGTGTACGTTATGCAATATCTATAAATCTCTCTCAAACACTGATGCATGTTTTCGAGTATCTCGTTGATGAAGGACTATTCGATGAGCGATGAGTATCGGAAAGACAGTGATTCAAAAACATCAAGATGAAACGCGGCACAAAAATTTTGTATGCAAACAACTCAATATAATATATCAATATATATAATATATATAGTACTAAAATTATTCCTAATAACAATTATTATACTTTTAAATGAGTATTTATACTAATAATGGTATATATAGTTTGTATATACATAGTATATATATACTCTGAAATCGCAAAATAAATAGATATAATTAAACTATCTTATATATCGAGGATTTTCTCCTCGATCCAAAATATAGATAACGTATATAGTAGCACATAAATATGAAAGAGAGACGGAAGATGATGAGACAGATGACACAACAGCACAAACAAAAACAAAATTGCTGGATCCTGAGAGAGCATAAACTGATGGGGTTCTGAGCAGAGAGAGAGAGACGGAGGAGAGAGAAAAAGTTGAATTATGCTATGAAAGCAAGAATAAGTGAGAAAGAAAGAGGAAAGAAGAGAAACGAGATGAGACAGACGCAAGCCGACCCGAGACGTGAGGGAGACGAGAGAGAGCGCGCGCTCTCTCACAACTCTGTGTGCAACAAACTCCCAGCGGACCAACAATTATATATCTGTAATACTTTTCAATATTTTTAAATATTAGAAAAAGAGGAAATTGTAACAAAAAAATGGCTGAGCCTAAGCAGAATGGGAAGACATCGTTTAGTATACACTGAAAGATTTCAAAACGCCTAACACTTGGTCATTGTTGTAAACACACAAGACTAGCATTGAAACCCATTGCCTCAGGAAGCATAATGTTATAAAGAGTCTAAGAGAAAACGTTAAAAGACCCATGAAGGGGGGTATTGAGGCGATTAAAGAGGTACTCCTATAAATTAAGCAAATATATAAATATTCGGTTTCTGATTTTGGATGATAACACAAATTACACATAATTACGAGGTGTCGCCAATTTTGACATATTGTGGTAGCTTTAAACCATATTTTATGCCAATGCTCAATGATTTAGGCGACCAGTCAAGGGTCTTTAAACATAATAAGATAATACATTAATTAAAACACACATATAAAATAAGCTTATTAATATATGATATAATGTATATTAATAAATATATACAATATAATATACAATAATAATATATACATAAATATAAAGAGTATAAACTATAAACTTCATGCGACCTTACAATATACAAAGATAAACTATAAACCTCATATTGTCTTATAATATACAAAAATAAAGCATACATAACCTTAATATCTATAATATACTGATAAACTAAATAATAATCACACGTATATATATGGTGATACCTTTCGACCTGACCGTTGATATTCGATTATACGATATATTCGAATCTGGGTATATCAGATTATAATTTCAGGAATCAAAAAATACTAATATAATAAATATATATATACCAATACCAAATCTTATACACTATTATAAATAATTATATATACTTACTAAATGTTCACTATATACTACTAATATATATAATCAATATACCATATGTACTTACATATCAATATAACTTATGATTCCATACGATACAATGTGCAGAAATAGTAATTCATTTAGTAAAATCCTAAACCAACAATCACATAAATATCACAAACCACACGCCAATAAGACGCTTCATCGCCTATAATCCTATCCAAATGTGAATATGAATAGTGCCAAATTCAATAAACCCTAAAAATACAATTTCTTCCTCATCTCTTTCATATTCAATCAATCTATTTTGTTTCAAAATAGTAAGAAGGAGTTTGATCTATACATCTGGATTTTCTGCTACCTTTTCTAAATAGCGCAAACTCTGTTCAATCGATCGATTCCCAAGATCTCTCAGTCACTAGAAGCTCATCTCTTATCGAAACAAAATAAACATATATATATATAATTATCGTGTCTACCATCCATATCATAAACATTTTATATTCAATAACCTATATAGTATACTATTAATATAGCCATACTACAAATAGCCGCGTAACTCACTTATAATATAAATAGATTCATAGATAAGGTCCACCCAAAACTCGGCACCATAAAACTCCAATTAACCTGGTATTATAAGAACCTCACACTATATACCAACTAGGACATCCGTAAACCTCACCCAATGGATTTATTGTAAAGCCTACCCAACTTAGCCCACCATAATATAAGAATTATTGAAAACCTCCCTCAACTCAGACACTAACCTTATTGTTATATCATTATATATAATCATCTCTCTCCCTTGGGTGGTTG
>JABUQX010084157.1:7500-41500 GCA_015478945.1 Trachelipus rathkii | reverse complement strand
TGAAAAGTAGGATCAACGAGTTATTAGTATTCTATCCGCCGACCGCATACGTTTGCTTATAATCGTAGGCGGTTTTTGTCATCCACCGAAATTACTGCAGAGGACACGCAGTTCTATAGCAATTCTTGTAAGAGGCACGCGCTTGATTATTATGATTCAGTTTGTGAGAGGATTTCCTTCCCTGTGAAAAATAATCAATCTGGCAAAGGACAGGAGCAACACAAGGCACTTTACTAAATATGCCCGTTCTTTTGATATTGTTATATATTTGACAAGCGTAACCTTTGACTCCATATCAAAATAATTTGAAGCTAGTGAGACTACAGATGATCACGTTTACTTCTCCAGATACGGCTAATTATATGCTAACAAGTGCAGCAGTTCTTCCGCTTCGTATGTTAAAGCACTACCATACAACATTCCGGTAGAGAACCTTCCCACTACTCTATCCCAGTGATGACTCGAGCTGCAGTACTGTAACCTGTTCGTCATGTCAACTTACACTTAATCTATCTAAAGGTGCACTCGAGGGCTGACTAGAATCGAAATATTAATTTTTTTTTCCGTTCACGTTTAAGGTATTGGTATTTATTATTATTTTCGTTGTGTGCTCCGGAGTTGTTCTATCTCTGTTATATTCTATTTTCTCATATTAATTTTTTTCTATAAATGTGCATAATTCTCTTGTAACAAAAAGTATCTATAGCTCTAGACTTATTTTTGATGGAAAAGTTGAGTTGTATTATTTGAAGACCTACCCCTTAACTCTAAACTTTTAGTATCATAAAAAATACGTTGATATAACATATTTTTATTCATTAAATAACGCTCCAATGAATACATTTCAAGAATAGCTTAAAACAATTTTAAATTAAAGGTCAAGATAATTCCTCTTTGTACGGAACTGATCGATGTACATTTAGTAATGTAACTTTTAATTAAAAGTATTTTTTTCTTATTTTTTTTTTATTAAATCGTCTAAAATTTTATTTTCCGGTTCATCCTGACAGTTTATGAAATTAATCTTTGGAACCTATGATATGCCCTTAACTATGTATTAATTTTATGATGCCTTAAAAAAGATTTATTTATATTATAAACCACATATTTTACAAATAACTGGACTTCTCTGCTGACAAACGAATCCATCTCTTTACACCCGATTGTTACACTCTCTAGAGAAGGATTACTTATTATTCTCTTATTAAAGCAGAATAAAGCTTATCTCAATTATAAGTAAAATTTTCAAACTACCGACTTGATGTGGACAAGCTTTTGTATTGTGCAGACTGCTCTTTACTGCATTTTGTTACGACTAACACTCGGTTGCCCTTCTTTCACCATGTATATTAACTTTTCGAAGTTCCGGGTCCGATTTAGTCCGTTACTTCTATGCCTTCTATATGGAATTACTTTTTGTATTATTTTAGAAGGATTTGTTATACGTATTTGGACCTATGACTCTCTTTCTTCGTGATTGTGGTTTTAGGCGTCTTTTTCAAATCGGCTTTTCGTGTATGCTCACAAAGATTGGTATCTCTTGGTTTGTTCGATCCATTTAGATCTTGTAATACTTTGTCCTTATAAAGGCTGTTCTCTAATCTGGCAGAATGAGATTATCCAATGGCATGTCTACTAGATTGGAATGCTAATAATGCTGATCGAAGCGCTTAGTGTATATCATTTTAATGTGATAAAGCACAATGGTTGTACATTTCTTAGGCTGTATTAATATAGATATTTTCGTAGTTCTGAGGAACAGATTCTGCTCTCATGCTTGGTCATATTAGTCTCGAATGGTGAGTTTGTGGTGCGATAAAAATTTTTGTTTTCAGTTCATTCTTTCATGGATTTTGCTGGCAAGGTCTGAAACGCAGTTTCATCTGCTATTTTCACCCTGGTCCTAGCTCTCGTTTGCTAGGCAAATTCTCAATCTCTATATGTATTAGGATGGCCGGATAGTAAAATTACCGGTACGGTTATTTGGTTCAATTTCGAAACGGGGAGATATCCGGTCCTACCCTTGGAGGCGGATACCTATAGGAGCTTGGGATGCCCAGTATTTAACCAAAGGTATGAGGACAATTAGTTAACGACCATTAACATAATTCAAATTGTTCTTATTAAATTCCTACCTGTCAAATCCCTGTTGCTTAATAGAATGAAATAGAACAGGCCAAAAATATACGTGTAACAATACTTCTATCAAAAACAATATTATTGCACGAGGCGAATCAGCGCAGCAGAATGTTAACACCACTGAATTAAGAGTGATGGCTCGACGAGCTGCGAACAGTTAGAAATCACTCGACGAGCTGGCCGTGCAGTACGTATAGAGGCTTCCGTGTGGCCTTCTAGTTTTTAAAAGACTCCTATATTTTACTCACAGCGGCGAAAGATATATACTTGTAACAGATAGAGTACTCAAAGAATTTGAAAGGGAAGTGACATAAGTTAAACCAATTTTTAACTAGAAAAAAGGACGCGATCGAATACACCAAAAGCAAAAGTCAGGGAAGCTGAAAATGCAACACCGATAATCCCGGGGTTTTTGGAGAGACAGGGTGCAAAATTTTTAATTGCGCCCAAGACTGTAATTCCCCCCCCCTGGTCATCGTCATTTTGATATATTATTGTATTAGAAAAATAAATTTATTGTTTCAGTTAATGCAAATATATATATATGTTAATCTACTATATTTTATTTAAAATATAATTTAATTTATCATTATTAAGTTATAGATGGTTAACTATAAATCTGTAATTTTTATTAATCGTTTTTAATAGGCATATACTTATAGTATGATTTACATAAATCCTATCTTTTAATATATATTATAATTATATCTTATATAGTATAACACGTCTTAATTAACAAATTATAACATCGAAAAATTATATATATAGAACAGAGAGCATTTGGACAATGTAATGGACACATTGGTGAAAATGTGCCCTTGAGGACTCCGGTTGCTCTTTTAAATGGTTTGAATTGAGACTATTTTTTTTATAGTGGTGTGAAGTGATGGCTCAATCATATAGCACGAGGCTATTGATCTAACGCGCAGCATGCCCCGGGTGTCTGAACACTCCCGAGAGCCAAGTTAATTTTCATTTACTTCTATTAATATTTCATTTCCTTCCATCATTTTTAACATATTTTTAATATGTGTATCTATACTCATTTACAGATTGTAACTTCCATATAATTGTTATATATTTATATTTTTATTATATCATATTCTAAATAATTTTATCTATATTATCGTATTATCTATTAGTTATAGTATATAATTAACATTTTTTTTATATTAATCTTTCTATTTTATTTCTTGATTATTTACTTTTATATAAACTTTATTTTAAATTATATGTATAAATTTATTTATAATTATATAACTAATTATATATTAGTTTACTTATAATAGTCCAACAGTAAAACTTAAGTTTGCTTACTTTTCTCTGATCTCCCCTGCTTCGCTCGAGCCTGCTCAATGTTCGTTATTACCGAAGAAGCGCATTTCCATTTTGACAAATATAATGTACATTAATTATTCTAATTAGGAAATCTTTGTGATACTCTACCTTCTTTATATTGTTGTCTTGAGCGCAAACCTTTATTATAATATCTATTCTAGCATGCCTTTACACTTTGATATATTAGTCTCTAGGCACAGAGGTGGATGGAGGAGGGAAGACTATTTTCTACCTTTCGACGAATATTCAATTCTCTACGTTAATGCAAATACTGGTCAGTGATAGATTTATATTTGTGTTTTTTTTTCGAAAGATTTGTTCCTCATGCGAAGATGATTCTATGTTGGCCCGTGGCTGGCTTGATTTCCTGCAGTACATACGATCTCAGATTTTGTCTTTTCATGATGTGAGGATCAATCTGTTCGAAAGGGACATCACATTGTCATTACATGTTCACACTCGGTAGTCATTTTGTTTTTGTTAGGGTGATAGTTTCGAATGAATCCTGCATTCCTCCATTGGTAAAATTCGTTTGTTCTGCACTTTATTTATACACGGTGACTTTACCTCTCTGATGTGCTCTCTGCATAACTTTTCTGTATTTCACGTTAGAGACTCATCAAGTTCTTCTGTGTGAGTCTGTTTCTCTGTGTCTCAAGCTAGATCCACCAATCTCTCCTACCTCAAGCCCCAACGTCATGTTCAAATCTTGTTTATTTAGAGTTACAGCTATTCCTTCCAGTCGCTAGGAGCACGGCTGACTGCCAAAGTTCTTTCAAGTGGCCGAATTGCACAACTTGCGGTTAGAGTCAACTTGTTACATGGCCATAGTTGTCAATATGCACACTGTTTATATGTTTCTCTTTGTGTACGCGAGGCAGTATGTACCGGGCCGAGTTCACGACTTTGTTTACGGAAGTTTTGTTGTTTAGACTTAGGAGCCTATTTGTTTGTGCTCGAGGCGTTAGTGAACCCACAATAGTCCAAACTGTATAACAAGTACAAAATTATCATCCTAAACCTAACGCTGCTCAGTCCATGGATCATGTAAGTGTTTGAACTCACAGTTTTTTATACTGAGTCTTGCATGCATCTGTTGAAGGAGCACAAGAAAGTTTTCGTGTCTCCGCCAGCTAAGGCATTCCCATTGTCTTGCACCTGCCCTGCCGAACCTTTTTTCTAACTGCAATCTTACCCTCCATTCAGCACACCAGACCACCGTGAATTACACTAACTTGGAATCTACGTAGAATTGATATAATTTATATATATATAACTTATTTCTATCTTCCTAAAATATATTATATTTCTATTTTATTAATATTCTATTTATATTTTCCTTCTCTATACTCTTTACTATCTCTATATTCGTTTGAAAATTATATTCTTCAGATAAATGTTAATCACGAATTTAAATAGTATAATCATGTTTTAAATTTCCACACTTTGTCACAGACCATAAGAGATGCACTTCCTTTCGTCCAGAATCCAGATCATCTGTAAACAACTTATCACTTCAACTATACTTTTTACTCTACGTGCCCGTCTTTCTAATTTTGACTTCTGAACAACTTGCTTTTTTGTTCACCGCGGATCTACCGGCTAGCTCGTAGCTAATCGGTCACCGATCTCCGTCACTTGTACACTTTTCAAGTGACTTAATTTTGGCTTGCTCACGTGATGCCGTGGTCCCCTATGCACGGCTCTTGTACCGCATCCTCATTGGTAATCTCTTCCTTCCCATGTATTATTCATTCTTTTGAATAGACAATATCGATAATTTCTGTTTAACCTTATTCTGTTTAATTTTATGACCCCATTTGACACCGTCTTCTATTACTTTTTTTGTTCGATTACTTCGTTTCACTTTCTTTGTTGTTTGTCCTTGCAGACGTAACGCGTTCCCGATAGTCTGCCTTTACTCTTAAACCTCCCCGTTTACCCCCCTTCCTTTTATTCTTCTTATTAATTATTATTGTATTATTATTCTTTTATTATTATTTTCATTCTTCTTCATTCTTCTTATTATATTATTCTTTTTTTTTTTTTTTTTTTTTTTCGCTATCCTCTGCCCGTGCCCGGCTTCCCCCCGGCTCTCTGGACCCTCCTACTGTGTACTCTCACTCCCCTCTTTATTTATTATTTATTTACCTTCATTTCTGTCTGCAAAATTCAGCGATTTTCTTTTTTCTCTTACATTCTCGTCCCCGTTTCCTTTTCTTTTTGTTTACTTGTTCCTGTAAGTGACTTTTTCTTAGTAATCGCCAATTCCCCACCAGGTGTATCCCCCATGCTATTCAGTTTTTTACTTTTTTTTATATTAATATATTTTTTATTAATTCTTATTTTTTTTACTTAACATATTTGTTATATCTTATAATATTAAAAAGTTATTAAAACAAAAAATGATTATTTTTCTTATTTTTTGTCTTTTTTCTTCTTTTTTATTTATTTTGCAATTTCACTGTATTAACCTTTTATTTTTTTCTTAAATTTGATAAACAAAGTTGTTTATGCTACTATTTTATTTTAACATTAATTAACTATGGAAGCATATTATTGTAGCTTATTTATACTTTGTCTTATGATTTTCTTAATATCATATATTCTTTTTTCTAATATTTTGAATTATATAATTTATTTCTTTCTAATACTTTCTTTTTTTGCAGATTTTCTCTTCACTTTCCTTTCATCAGTTTTCTTTCTCACTTTTCTTTTTTTTCTCTAGCGCCTTTTCGCACTACTTTTCCACTTTTTCCCCCCCTATTCTGTCTGCCCTGGTGTTCTCACGTGCTTCTTTGATATTGTTACTGTGTAATCCCGTGGCCTTCTTTACAATTTATGTTATTCGTCAGGACCAATGTTCAAGGTTCCTTCTTTACTATTCAATGCATACCGTTCCTCTCTATGCGTTTTCCTGCCGTTCTTTCTTATGTACTGTGCTCGTTTTTTATTTTTATTGTCTGTTCTATTGTAAAGTAGAGTTTTGGTTCCTCAAAGGCCTAGTATTTCTATAAATAGGGCTACTCTTGTTTCCTGTTAGTTCAAAATCCTTGTCTTTGCTGTGGCTTCATCTAGAGCCGACATACAGCATATCCCCTGTGTTAATTGATTAGCGATCACGATCCCTTAAGTCCCTCCCTAACAGTGCACTTTTTTGTAGGTTGTCGGCGTGCCCCCCCGCTTGTCCGGTACGAGCGCCCTCCCTCTAGTTTTTTTTGCGCTTTTTACCGCCTTTGCCAGGTGGTGAGGGTCTTCCTTCCGTACGACGTGCTCTGGCTTAAATCGTGATGTCACTCACGTTAGTTTTACTTGCTCTATTAATATCAAGTTCAACATTAATTTATACAAATTTTTAACTTCGAAATGTCCAATGCCTTCTTCAGACGCCCTAGTCTGCTAGTATAGGTGTGTTGGTTCATGGCCCTCTTGACACTGGTTCCGTACAACCAACCCTGCGGCTGTGAAATGATGGCTATGTGCAGTGCTGCACTTTACTCTTTGTTCCCGTTGCCCCCCCTATGGTGTTATGCTAATACCAGGAGCATCTCTCCAAGACTTCCGAATGTAGCACCCGACCTCCTTCGGTTGTCTTTACGAGACCCCCGATTCTGGCTCTTTTCTCAACTATAGTTGTCATAACCCATCCTCGGCTTTGTCTCCCCCCTTTTTTTTTTTCTTTTTGCAATCCGGCAAGATCGCTTAATAATATGCTAGCTGACTGATAGTGCCAGCCGCCATGGCAGTCTCATCGGCACAACCGTTACAGCTCTTGTACTGTAAGTTGTTTCCCTTAGATATTTTTTATCTTAAATTGTGTGGCTTGTTCGTTTCAGGCCTCCTGTTCAGTTCTGATCCTTGTTATTCTACACAGTTTTCTTGTGGAGACATCCGTGCCTCCTTTCTTCATTCACCTGTTTTCTTTGGGCTTATTGCTGAAGACTACCCCTTGCTTCACTATACACCAGTCATCTTACGTCTCTGGGATTTTTTTCCAGCTTTAGACGGCTGTCCTTTTTTTCTTATGTAGTGCCCCTTTTCGTTTTTCATTTTCATTTATTTTTTTGTAAGTGAATATGCCTCTTGTTTAGAATACACTCCGGGTTGTTCAGGTTTTTCTCTATATTGAAGGTTGAATGCATATAAATATCAGAATTTTCTCATATATTAAATTTAATCAATCCCATTATTCTTCATATACATATTATATCTTTTATTGTTTATCTTCATGTTTCTTTCTCTACTTATCATAAATACTTTCTAATCTAGTGATGATGCTGTTTCCTTGTTGCATTTTGGGTGCATCTGCTTCCTTCTTCGTCGTCACACGGCAATTGCTTTTGGCATGTCCAGTGATTATGTAAAGTCACAACGTACGTCCTTTCTTGCGACTATCACATTCCCACCCCCCCCAATTCTTTGATCCTAATTACCTGTCGTTTGCGCACCATGCTGCTTACTTAAATTCTTTAAATTAAATGGTATAATGTACATCTCATTTGCGCCTCTTTAACGTATACTTAGACCCTTTTTACAACTTTGCCTATGTTGGGCGGTTATTTCTGTTACCGACCTGTGGGGATAGCCTGATCGGTTGGTGTTTCGTCTCAGCCGCTGCTTGAAATTTTCTATGCCAAGCCTCAGCAGTCTGGCAGAAGTAGATCTTACTTGTTTTCCCCTACCTAGGGGTGATTAATAGTATCCGGTTGTTGTCTTCTCTGGTTTCCGCCTTGATATTATCATTTTCCCCACTACCACCCTTATTTTTTTTCACCCTCACCATAAGCAGTTTCGACGGTCGCTGCAGACAGTTACCCCCAGTACTTTGTTGCGGGTCTTCTCGTTGACCTAGTTTCCTTACATGGTGCGATTCCGCGTCCTCTTTCTTTGCCTGCTTGGCTCTGTGTGTCTTTGTTCTTAATACTCCTCTTTAGCCGTTGTTTTAGCTCTTTAATTATCGTACTCTTATCCGCCCTTCTTTTGTGCCTCACTGTCTCAAGCTTACGCCCTCCTTCCCAGTCATCTGTCCCTCACTTTTTTATATTTCAGATACTTATTGAGTTTACTTATATTCAATACGTAAGGTCATTGTGTTTTGATTTCTGCATCTTTCTTTTCTTGTTTTTATAATTCCTAGTCTCCAACCTGTTTATGTTTATTAGAGCTCCATCGATTACGTTTATACAGGTAACAATTATCAAGGTTGCGCGTGGCGAGGTGCTTGGCCCTTCAGTTCCTTCGTTCATACTATAGACGAACCTCCCCTTTCTTGCTTTTAGGGCTCACATTTTTTTTCTTCTGACTAAATTAAGAAGTACAATAATAAATCAATTTAACATTATTCCTGTACTCTTACTCTGGTTTGTCTTCGTTTCACTCCACGATCCTTTCGTGTATACCATAGTATACAAAAGAGGAAAGAATAATGTTGCTTGTGAATGGACATCTAGTTTCCATTCTATGATTCCAGTCTTCTCAATTATATTTTGTTCTTTATTACGCTCTTCTCTTCTTCCTTGATTATATCTCCCTTCAACATTTGAATCAAAAAAAATTCTTCCTGTCTATGCTCCGTAAATCTCTGCATCGTGCTCACTATGTGGTTGGACAACTATAAGCGCATATTCACCAATCTCTACAGTACCATTTTTGAACCCCTTTTTGTGACTTGTATTTTTTGTTAATATCATTACATTTTCAATTTATTTTAATTTTTCACATTATAATTTTTATTAACGTTCAATCTTCTTATTCTCTCTCTTCCTGTAACATCCCCTATCCGATATGCCCTACTCCGCACCACTGAGTGTCCGAATTCCCAGCTCCCTTTTTTCGGTGGTGATGGACCCCGTACGGTCCCCCGTGCTTCGCCACCATCGTCCTGCTTGCCCCAATTTCCATTTGCCCAGGTTATACGTTCGATTCTCGGTGTTTAATCAGCTCTGGTTTTTTCTACAAGTACCCTCAGCTTTCATATTGAACGATAATAAACGTTTATACTACATTTATTACCTTCTAGTTTCAATTCATCGATTGACCGCATTTTCTGCAAACAACACTTTCTTCTATTTTTTAACCTCTCACTGTCTTTGTTCCTCAAAGAACGTCTCTCACCTTCAGTAGTATTTAATTCGTCTTTCAGGTCGGGTATTTGTACAATCTTACTTGAGCGCCAGCCATCCTTTAATTTCTATTTTGTGTTATTTTCTTTCGTTGCTGTCACCTCTTCTAACACACGGAGAGCGCCTCACGGGTCCCACTGTATCTGCCGCTTCTTCCCAGATACAACTTGCGCACTAAGCTGCATCTCTTTCATTGATTGAACATACTTTGTTACACTGTTAGTCTTGTCTATTTGAGTCTCCACAAGTCCTCCCCTAACCACTCTTACCTTTTATTCCCATCCCCTCCATTTTGAGTTCAATCCCATCTCCTTTAGGGTTATGGAAAAGATCGAGTTCCCCATCTCTGGATCAACCATCTTGCTCAATTGCGCCTTCGTTCCTACATGTTATACAAGATACTCTTTGGCCCTCTGCTCTTAGTCTTCTTACCCTTTAATACATTTCGCATCTCCTGATCATTTTCCGTATTTCATTCTCTTCCGTTCTCATGTAGCATAGAGGGTTTCTCTTTTTTCCTTTCTCATGACGTTCATCTTGGTCTTCTCTTTGCTATTGGTATAAGTTATTCCCAGTCACGGCTCTTTACCTCAACTTTGTACGACCAAATAATAGAAAATTGAATCAAAACTTTTGGAGTCCTGAGGGGAAAAAGGTAGCGTTGTCCCAATTTCTGTGCTTTAACTCTATAAGACAAAGAGCCTTCTCACGTTGCCCTTTTTGTGGCGTGCTGTATGTGTCTGATGCGGTTAATGATGAACCATAAACCTTTTGCCTCATAATTCTCTGTGTTTTCTCTGGATATATCTGTGTTATCTTTGTTATGAGCGTTTATGATTTTTCTGGCGTCGATCCATTTATGTCTCTCTGCCATCAGTACCGCAACTTGGCCTTTCTTTCCCCGTTTTTTGGTAGCTTTATTTTACTTCTGTGTCAGCAGGTCTCAGTCGCTGACTTTACTTTTGAGATTACGGCGATGATTGTTTTCCCCTGTTGACGGTAATTGAAAGGGAGTGTTAGTAAATGAGTGTGGAATAAGTTACAATGAGACTTCTTCTTACTCATCCTTCTTCTTCTTTACTTCTCTTCTTTCTTATCTTTGCCTGTATTGCCTTATCAGACTTTGATTTCTACTGTTTCGTCACTTCGTGTTACCTTTTTTAGAATGTACCCCCTGTTTGTCAGTACTGTTTAATATCTGTTTGTTTCTGTTTGATGATCTTTTGCTATCATTGGTGCTATTGTTTGTATTTCTCCCCCATTTCTCTCTCCTTATTTGTCTATAGAATGTTTAAGCTAATGCTTCCTTAATCTGTCTAAGCTGTCACTGTCTGAATAGCGATCCCTTTTTTATGACTCCTCAGCTCCCCCCCTTTCCGTTTTTTTTCTTGTTTTTGTCTCCCTCATGTCTCTTCCTGCATTCCTTGTATTTTCTGTCCCTCTGGCATTTCTTTTTCCGCCCATTTTTAGTCTTGTCTGTCTTATCGATCTTCCCCCCTCCACCGATCTCTTGTTGCCCTGTCTGCCCCGCTATGTTCAGCTCTCACTACGCTAGTCTTTATATTCCAAATATACGGGTGCCCAGTGTGCAATCATCTCTCTGTGCTAACTTTTTCACACTTTTGTCCATGCCTGTGCGAATTCTTATTTACTGTCTCTTTGAACTTTTTCGTTATCTTCACAACCCTGTTAAGACCATTTCGCATTAATGGCTTTCTCTGCTGAGTCCTATCTTTTTATTTTGAGATACTTTGTGCCCACTTTTTATCCCATTTATCTATTTGAGATTTTTTTTTTTTTTTGTGCGTCCCTCGGTGATCTTAACATTATTCTCTTAATTCCATTTGCCCTTTCATCTGTTTCCCCGCAGTTATTCACAAGATCCTTTTGCCACTTAACTTCCAGCATATTCTCCTGCGGATATGTTGCCTTTGGGTATCTCCTCATCCACTTCGTACCTTTACTTTCGCCCTACTGGTTCGAAACTCACCTTGATTTTGTTTATTGGAAAAGTTCATAACTTATCACTGAGAAGGCTACTATTATGAGCACCTCCTATACACCGATGTGGTGACCCTCTTCCTCTTGCCCCTCTGTTTATTTACATTTATGAGTAGCCACTTCATTGTTTTCAGACCCCCGTCTTTGCTCGCCCCATTCCCCTTACCCTCAACCCTGCCCCCCCCTTCTGCTCCGCTCTGTGGGGACCTCGCTCAAACAGTCCTTTGCTCCAGTTCTCAATCAAATTCCTTTTCAACAAATAATACACAAAGCAGATGGCTCTCTTGGTCTCAGCGTTGACGATTTCGTTTATGGTTATGTCATCTGATTCTCAAGCGTTTAAGTCGCCAATATCTCCCTTTTCGCCTATTGGCGCCCCCCTATTATTTTCACCATTTTTATCTCTAACACTGACTATTCACGTTTTCTTTCTTTCTTCCCATCACTCCCATTTGCTTAATCACTTGGTCCGCACATTGACTCATTTATAACCTGATGCTTTCTTCCTCCATGATTCCCGTATTAACAATAATTATTTAGTAATGCTCTATCTTCTACATACACTGTTTTCATCCTCTTATTATCCTTCCGTTTACACTTGAAATCCTTTTGTGACTTTTCTTTTTCGAAGTTTGCGACTAATGATATTAAATCCCCATCTCTATTCTGAAGTTTCACATCTATCCGAGTGTTTTTTGTTCAGATTATTTCAATTTTTCGCCCATTACGTGCACTTCATGTGTGCACTTTTATTTATGATATCTATTGTATTAATTTATTTATGTCATCCCCACGTATTATTCCCGATTTCGATGATGAACTGAAATCGTGTCTCTCCACTATGTTGTCTTCTCTTTTTCAAGTTGTTACAGACTTTTGTCTTTCTCGATTCATAAATGTTTACTGAAAAGCGTCTTTTGTTTCCCTACACCATGCATGATTTCATGCTTTATTATCATTTTCACTAAATGCGGCCTCCTGATCTTGCTGTGAGGCAGCAGTCCGTTGTCTATACAATGGTAATATAATGTATCTTTTTCATAATTATTATTAAAATCTCTCTAGAGAAATTAATTATTAATATAGGTATATTATTTAATTAATTAAAGTCTCGTCTCTTTTATTTAATTCTATATTGTCTCTATTCAAGTTATATATTTAACTCTCATCTCTTGTGCTGGGCGCTGTGATTATTAGTGATACATGTATAAGACTGATGATATTGGTTCGCTGGATTTATTAAATGGCGTCGTATCAGGTTATTGGAGTTTTGTATGAACAATTAGTTACAATGTGCCAAATTTATAAAGTACTTGATTTTAAAAACAGTATTATCTCACCAAACTATCACTTTTTCCACCCCTTCTTCTCTTCTCCTCTATAATTGACTCTTATTCATAAGGAATAGATAAAATACTATTAGAAATCTCAATATTAAAAATAATAGTATACGTGTCGAAGTATCTTCGCTAATTCATCTAAATGCTATTATTTGTTCCCTTCTGTTATTTTATAAAAAATGATTTAATGGAGGAATTATTAATTTTGGAAAGTTTAACTTCTATAAAAATCTACTAAAGGTGAAAAAATAAGAATTAATACTTAGGATCCATGCGAAGGGTGGACGCACGGACTACACCGAGTGCTATTTTGCCCTCGTTTTTGCTTTCATCTCTGTTTATCACCACTCCGCGGGTTTTCTTTTATAATTTACTTCTTCTCCTTCTCTGATGTCTAGATTCATCATATGTAAAATCATACTCTCATTCTTTATAATACTGTATTATTGTATACAGTCATCTTTCATTATTGACCTCAACAAATTTTTGTCTGCCCATCTCTGCGGACCACCTCCTGGGGATATCGGTACATCTGTTTATTATATTAATTTTTTCTCTAATTTTTATATATCTTTCTAATATATATCTATCACACTAATATTTAAAATCTTATGATAAGATCTCAAGTCTATTAATCATAGAGTATATCATAGTTTTCTTATATAATTTATATTCCTCTTCTTTAATATTATATATTAATTTTTATATTATCGACAATAAAACAAAATAATAACAACTGTGTTGTTATTCTATGCTTTTTTTTAGTTTATTATTTATATACTCTTTATTTTCTAATCAGGCGATGCCACGGTCGTTCGCACATGCCCTCAAGCCTTTTTTCCGACTGAAACTCTATTTATAATCATCTAACAAAAATGGTTAATGATGATTGCACGTCCTAAATTAGAATTTCTATTCTTTCATAATTATTAATTTATTTCATCTATATAGATCTATCATCATTGTAATATTATCATCACTTCATCATCTGAACGTTTTTTTCTGGCATGATGCTTTAGTAAAGGTGCCTGATTTGAGGTCCTGTACCATGCATCTCATTAGGTCCAGTAGCTTTGTGCTTCTTGCAATGTACAGTCTACCAATCTTTGATCGCCCGCTCTGTCGTTTCCGTTTGCCGATGGATGCCCTTAGATCCTCGTCTGTACTCATTTTTAGTGATGTGCCCATATATTCACGAATCTGGAAAGCGCTGTCATCCGAGTTTGAAGTGCCAGGTTCAATTATCCCTACTCTTCCTTTTCGTCGCTCTACACTTGGGTCATAATTCGTGCTTGTTCAATTGCAGCCATTCACGGTAAGAGCAGTGCCGTATTCAGTGACTGGGTGGCCTTCTCGTTTTACCTCCCTCCCATTTTCCTCGTTTCGCCTCTTGCAGGTATTTCTCTTCGCCGACCACCCAGCCTGATTTCTCCGACGCCTCTAGTGCTATAACCTTCCCTTGCTATTCTTTCAGCCTCTTTCTGCTTTCATTGATATCAACACAACTCATTTTTAATTTCTGAGTAATCATCCTTTCTTCTTATAGGTTTTTCAGTGTTTCTTTCCCTTATGTCAATATCCTCTCTTCGGCCTTCTCTTTCCCCTGCCCCCTGCCCCGATTCTGGCCTATCTTTCCTCCTCTTTCTCTCCGGTGTCCTCTGCTTTCCCTGTGTCCTTTGCTTGGGTGCTGGCCCTGAGCCTCTATGCATGGTCTCAGTCGGGTGTCGCTGCCTTTCCCCCCGTTTTTGTGGGCATGTTAACTATATCCTGTAATCAGCATTCTAGTTCCCATAACTACATCTATGCTTCTTCTGTCTTCACTTACCGCCTTATACTCCAGTGTTGTAGCTCGCCGGACCACCGTCTTTTTTACACCACACAACGGAGACACACGAGCACTTTATGCCTCGCTCTTCGCGCTCGTGCTTCTTGTCTTCCTCTCACTCTTTTGCCCCTTTTCTCCCTTTCATTATTCTTGATTATCTTGCACCTATTCCCTTCGTTTATCTCTTACAGTATCGCTCGGCTTTACTGAACGTGGTATTCTTAGTCTGGCTATTTCATCCCTCTTTCTTCTTTACTTCATACATTATGGTTCTTTCCAACGCACATTGCGCGACTCCGTGGTAGAGACCTTGTGGCGTTTGGTTGCGCTTTCTTAATCCAGCTCTTGGCGAGTACCGTTGTGCCACGTAAATAGTCTGCCTCTCCGTCCCCTCCTGTTGGGTTTCTCTCATTTAGTGCATATTGACCACTTCCTTAAATGAGTTGCTTTACGTTCACTCCTCTACACTACTTGGTGTTAATGTTGTAGGAGAGAGGGAGACTTCTTCTTCCTTTTCTGCCCCTAGTTGGTGAGATTCCAATGGGGAAGGGTCTGTCTTATTTTTATGTCTTTTTTCTTTCACAATCAATCTGTTGCTCTTTTCCCCTCCCTGCAATCATGATCTTCTCCCCTCACACTGCTCCCCGATATGCTAACCTTCCATTCTTCACCTCCTTTCCGTTTACTGCTTCGTCTTTTCTTTTATTTACTTGTTTTTCTATTTTTTCTATTTTTTATCTGGACCAGATGAATTCAATCCAATGTACCTGAAATATTTAAAATATATACTCGTTAAAGATATTACTATGCATTTCAATAAGTATTCACGAGAAGGATCGTCAACGCATTATTTAAAACTTGCTAATGTAACTCTAATTTAAAAAAAATATATATCGCAAGCTCCCGAATAACAACAGACCAATTAGCCTATCTAGTTGACAAAAGTTTTGAAGCAATGCTAACGAGTAAATTAGCGGCAAACCTTGAAAATTTGATCACCTTCAAGGTTTCTCTAGATTTCCTTACACGGATTTAGATTTAGTAGATCATGCTTTGAAAAAATTTACTAGAATTTCTAATGAAGTTATTAACAGCGTGTATAACTATAAATCTTTTAATCTTATTTACTTAAACTTTCAAAAGGTATTTGATACATCCCTCATCAAAGATTATCGAAAAAGCTTAGAGCTTATGTTTTCAGGGATAACTTTATAATTAGGTTAAAAACCTGCTATTGGATCTAAGATAACAAGTCGTTATTTAATGATGAGTTTACAGAATGGGCGAAGGTTTCAAGTTTTAAAGTGGTAAGCTACAAGGATTTTGACTCTTTAAAATATTATTTATATATATATATATATATATATATATATATTATTTATAGGTATATATATATTATAATAAATATAAAAATATTATATAATATAAAAATATTTATAATATATATATATATATATATTTATTAGTATATATTAATATATATTATATATATATATATATATATATATATATATATAATATATATATATATATATAATATATATATATATATATATATATATATTATATATTTATATATATATATTATCTTAGGTAAAAATGTTTTAAGCAATATTTCGAAATTTGCCGATAAGATGAAACTTGAAATTCGTGTAAAATATGAGAAAGGTTATCAACTGCTCCAAAGAAATTTGAATAAGATTATAAATTAGTCAGAAACAGGGCAAATTAAATTAAATACCGATAAATGCAAGGTTATACTTATTTACTTAGACTTTCAAAAAGGGTATTTGATGCATTTCCCTGATACATTCTCAATTAAGATCCATAAATGACCCAAAGCTTAGAGCTTATGGTATTCGGGGATAACTTTAAAATTAGTTTAATTCTGGCTATTCATAGGATCTACGACAAGTTGTTAATTAATGATGGTTGGGCATGAATGGACGAATGTTTTTAAAGTGGTATAAAGCCACAAGGATTTTGCCTGTTTAAAATATGTGTCTCCTATATATATAATATATATTATATAATAGATATATAATAAAATATTATATATACTGTCCATATATATATAATTATTAATATATTAATATATATATATATATATAATATATATACTATACTAAATTATAAATCATATCAAAAACCATGTCTTTAAACAACATTTCGAAATTTTTGCTGATGTATAAAGAATTACTTTTTTTGAACTTTATTGTAGAATGTGAGAATGTTTAACTGATTGCTGAATGGAAATTGTTAAGAGATTAAATTAGTCACAGAGAAAAGAGGTTGTTAAGACCATCCAACATTTTATATATTTTTATATATTTGGGCAGTAGTTCTGCAGCTTCTGTTTATGATGTACTGCTGTTTATCAAATTTGTCAGTGGGGAAGAGGATCAAGGAGTTTTAATTAATAAAGAATAAAAGTTATTCCGAAGCAATATTCTGTAGCTGATATGGAAGCTAAAAAAAAGCTATCTTTGACATATAATATTGCAAATTATGAAAGTTTCCTCTCTTTAGAAAAAGTTATTAAACCTATATGCTGGAAGAAAAGGGAGCAGTACAGTTTTGGATTCCATACCTCAATAACATCTTGATAAAAAAATTTAAGAATTTAAGGTAGGCCAACTAAATGTAATTCTGAAATGAGAATTTAAGTATGTCCGAAGCAAAGGACTATATTAACTAGTTATCCCACTTCTTTAGCAGACAAGAAAGATGTATGGGGATAAAAAAAATAATATAAGATTTCAAAATACTAAAATAAGTTTCTTAGTATCTTAAAACAGACAATTTCTATTATGAAAGATACTATTTTACACTGAGCCATATTACACGAAATAATTGACATAAAACACAATTTTTGTTATTATTTTCCAATGCAATATGGGAATAATTTCCTCTTTTTAAAATGTAATGAAAGAGGATGAATATAGTCTCTTCTTTTAAAAATAAGTGAACAGCGAGAATCATTGATTTCATACTAAAAGAAAAGTAAAACATACATTTTTAAAGAATTGGTCCTTTGAACTAATAATATACCACTTCTGATGAACAAAGCATTTTCTCACTTTAAAACGTAAATTCGAATGTTTTTTCTGGCTGTTCCAGTACATATTCTTTCGTATTTCAATTTTTTCAAAACGTAATGTTTTTTTGGAAATTTTTAGTTTCAATCCTAAATTTGTTTTTTCAATGACTTCAAATTAAAATTGGCATAGGATGGGTTCCATTACTACAAAATGTTACGAAATAGTTTTCTGATTTTTTATTGAAATTTGTGAAACAAAGCAATGTCAAAATTGAAAACACACTTCATTTCTCGAGTTTAAAAATTGAAAAATTGAGATAATTTTTTTTTGTGGCTCATGACTCGAAGCTAGATGAAAATTTTCAGGAGCTATTATTTAGTCGAAGATGGTCACATTTTTTCACTATAGATATCATTAGCACGGTATTCTTACAAAAAAAAAGTCTCTACCCACCCAATATTTTTTTGGAGAAATTTTTTGGAAATTTCTTCTTTTGAGTAAACATAAAAGTTATCTATGTAAAAAATATGTATCTTTCACGATTAACAAAGCCTGAAAAATAGTGATGTTTTAATCGCACCTTAAAGATATCAAATAATTATGTCAATTCTATAATAATTAAATACTTTCCAAAACAAATGTTATTTCTGCTTGAAAAAAGTGAAATATTGACTTAGTGATGAAACTTGGTATCTATATTTTTCATGTATTAAACACAAATGTTTTTTTTTTTTTGGAAAAGTGAAACATATATATATATAATACATAATAAATATAGCTAAGACTATAAAAAATAAATAAAGCTAAACCCTATAAATATACAAACTAATTATATACTTATATATATATTATACACAATACCCATAACATAATAGCAAATATAAATCATAAGAACAAACGTAGTATATACTATATATATATATTATATATATATATAATATATATTATACTAATATAATATATAATACATACTATATACTAAGCAATGTTTGCAAACATATATATAATATAGGTACACGTATATTTAAAAAAATTAAATAAAGCATTAAATATAAATAAGAAAACTATTGTATATATAATAACATCTAAAAATAATATCATAAAATATATATCATATATATATTATAATAATATACTAAAATAAATAAATATACAATATATATCTATATAAATATATACATATAAATATAAGCGATAAATATACCATCACGACTAATAGAACTATAAATACCACATGATACTAATATATAGTATAGTCATATATATAATATATAGTATATAAATAATATATTATCTATATATACATATAATATAAATATAATCTACTCTATATATATATATTTTTAATATAATATAATCGTAATTTATATACAATCTTTATAATTACTATCATCATCATAATTGTCTCGGAACCTATATCTCGAAACATTCACATGTTGTCAAGGCTTAAATAAGTTCGGAGGTAAGGTAAATCTTTTACTAAGATAATTGTTTTGCATACTTTCAAAAGAGAATCAATATTTTTCTTAGAATTTCCCACTACAAGTTTTTTAGATAGAGAAAAATCTGTTCCAAGAAAACCAAATCCACCAAGATATAACTATTTGCCACTATACAAAAAAAATTATCGACAAAAGCCTCAAAAAAATGATGCGTAAATAGTTTTATTTAATAATCTAAAAAAATTATTAACTTCGGCCACCGCACAATTAAAGAAAAAAGGAAAATTATTCATGCACATTTCATTTAAAAAAAAACAATAAAACAACTGGGTTTCTCAATGCTAAAAACCATGTGACAAAAATATTCAAAAAAAAAGTAAAAATTCCTCTCGCTCTCCATTTTGTATGTTAAATGACTGCATCTATGGAAATATTTCAAGTTTTTGAATAGTCAATTTGCGCAAAAAAAAACCTTGTTAAAAGATGTAGAAGCTAACTGTGATCACAAAAAAATCATAGGGTTCTTAGCAAGGCAATATGGACAAAATGCTGAAATGAAAGGACTGCAGACTAAAGGAACAAATCACTATAGAAAAAACAAATATTTTACGCAGAGTCAGGAAAACACGCAGCCGGTGCCACCTTTTTCTTCATATACAGACATGGCTGACAAGAGATAAGAAATTTGTATGTGACCAAATATTATTAACGAGGAGGATGGGTTAAAGTAGGATCAGCCCGACCAAAATAAGGACCTGCCCTTTAAACAATGAGAATCCCATACTCGTAGAAGTTCCACCTCGTATACCCTATAAACAATGATAATAGTGAGAATAAGAAGTATCCAAAAAATAAATTTCATAACAACATTTAAACCTATCTATAACCTGGTTTACAAATCTTAGAAACGAATCTATTCAAGAGATGACAAAGCATCAATATTCATAAATAGAAATAAGCACCCACACCAATAATACGAAAGCTATAAATGTATTGTCACAGAATATAGTAAAAAGCATACGAAGATCGTGGATACATAAATTACAATAAATAATTAATTCATTTACCCAAAAGTGACAAAAACTTAACAGAATTCTTAAATAGACTGTAGTCTTTAAGCTAAGTCAGTGTTCTGTAATTTTTATGATTTACAAAATATCTTCTAACAAAATATCTACATCTTCCAAATATTTTTCTTTTATTTTCTTTCTTCTTATTCCTACTATCACTTCTTCCTTATTCCCTTTCCCCGTCTTTATTTCTTCTACATTTTTCTTTTTTTTTCTTCTTCATTACCGAGGCCGGAGATTATGAGAAGTTCCCGTTTCAAATCCCTTTTCCCTTCTGGAGGTTAAAGGGGAATGAAAAAAAATAATAACAAAAATGTGTATAATCGGAGACCAATCTGATTCGGTCTCAACTAAGTACAAGTACGGATTATTGAACGAAGAATTCGTGTAAATACGCACCAACCACTACTCCTAAAAGCAAATTTATAAAATGGTTTCGTTGTGGGGAACACATATACCTAAGGTCAAATCTTTGATAAAAATCCCTCTCATAAGAAGATACAAAATCTAAAGAACTATACCTACGCGATGCAAGCGTTGAAATATCATGTATATGCGGGCGCAAGGGTTGTTATGAAAGGAAAAATACGACAAATGACCTAATTTGGCAAATATTAGATTGCTAATTAAAAACTCGAACAGAAAAGATCAGTAATATCGTCCCATCGCTTAAAAATTATGCCTTCAATTGTTCAATGAGACTAGATGATCCAGCAGACGCAATTTTTCAACACAGACTGGGAAGAAATATTGATAGGCGACTCAGAAACACGCTCATTTTATTAACCATGTCTGGGGTCAGCTTCTTGCTATATTGGAGAAAAAATGATGGTACATGAAATATTCTATTTACAGAACAAGACGGGAGTTCAATTAAGTGATGTTGGAGTGACGCAGATTATTAGATCGACTATTGGATAAACTAGCAGGGCCTTAAACATAATGCACCAAGGAGGATTAAACAGGACGTCGTAGCCGAAACAAGGGTTTTTTAACGGAAAGATCCAAAATCCGAACATCCCAGCTCAACATTTAATTGAAGATGTAAAGGATAGTTGTCTTTGCAACCCAAGAAGCAAGTGTCCGGTAACAAATACATGACAATTTAAAAAGCCATTTGATCACACAAAACCAAAACCT
The DNA here is from genome assembly GCA_015478945.1 of Trachelipus rathkii. Classification (NCBI taxonomy): domain Eukaryota; kingdom Metazoa; phylum Arthropoda; class Malacostraca; order Isopoda; family Trachelipodidae; genus Trachelipus; species Trachelipus rathkii. The sequence goes on along the minus strand of JABUQX010084157.1, from coordinate 20,042 downwards.
AACAAGAATAGATATACAACACGTGAAACAGATTGGCCTGAAAACTATATGATGTAGCGTTTGTGTAATACCGAGATTAAGGCAAAATTTCAGAAGGATAAAAACAGATAAGTGAAGGTGATATATGAATCATGCCTAATACTTAATACCACTATAACTTTAATTGATGCAGATCCCGAAGGAAATATATTAGAGTTCTTGAGGAACGCTCCACATTTTCTATTCTCAACATAATTCGACATTGCCACCAACAACAAGTAAGAACACCAACTATTTTAGAAACACTTACTAATTAATGACTCATCTGAACATAAGGTAATGAAGTTTTTTAGGTCATATAGAAGCGTAGTGTTGGTTACCACACAAGGTGATTCCATGACCCCACTGATGGAAAAGAAGTGTCGTCCGCTTTTACTAATGACCATAATGTAAGAATAACCAAAATGTGAGTGCGATCTGCAATACTTGAAAATTCTCCTGATTTAAGGACGCAGAACTGTAATGGCTTTAAGGAAAAGCTTATCTATTATATATGATTTTGGGATGTGGAAATATTACGTGCTAAATGCACCAATATAATGCAATAATACTCCACCCTCACATTAGTACGGTACTTTTTCTACAAACAAAATTTGAAAGCAAAAAAAAAGATTTTGTTCCATATAAAATTTAAACAAAACTTTTACTATGAAACAGTAATATGATAGCGATGGAAGCAATAATTAGAGATTCTTTAAATCAATAGAGCAATAGATAGACTTATAAAACTTTGGTAATTACTATACTCCTCAGTATCGAAAATAAGATAATAGTTATCGAGATGAATTGTTTTGCGTTCCAAATGCAGAAAGGACTAATTAGTGCGTATAAAAGGAAACTATGAAATTAATATTTCCGGAGAGTAACAGTTTTATTTCCTAGAAAGTTTTACATAGGTTACATCAATTAATAAAAGGTTCCATTTAAGGAATCAATTGGAAACCACTAAAACTGTGAACAAAAATAACGGAAACTAAGATTCGAACCAAATGCGTTATTGTAGGCAAACTATTTTAAAAATTAACTCTCTTTCTCTACTCCACTCGGTATTTACGATAACGAAGTATAGATAATGTCCTAACATGGACAATAGTATCATTAGCACTCACCATTTGAAAAATTTTAAGAACGCAGCACACGCTCTGACTTCCGAAATTGAAAAGCTTTTAATAAATAATTTCACCTGAGAAACCAGCATGGATCATTATATGCGACCCTGCAATCTAAAAATTTAGAACACGAAACATAGATTAGTAAAGCTCTGACGTATGCTCAATAAGTCTTTACAAGAAGGGTTAGTACCTCAAAAATTACAAACTTGAAATATTGAACCATTTTTTAAAAAAACAAATGCGCGATCGTATTACCGCTCGCCGAATAATTACAGCACCCATTAACCCTTATACTTCTATAGTTAGCAAATGTTTTTGAAGCAAACTTTAATACCCTACCACTAGCCCATGTGAGATTGCACATCTTTGAGATCATGGGTAGCTATATCAATTATTCCCAACACAGGTTTCCTCACGAAGAAATAGATCATCGACATAAAGCGCAAACTACGAACCTAGAATTTCTTATAAGCCAAAGTTATTAAAACGAATGACCTGTAGAAATCTACTAATCTTATTTGATTGTTATTTACCTAGATTTTCAAAAAGCATATCTTCAGATACGTACCACTCATCAAACGCAAACTTATCTGGGAAAGCTTAGAGCTACGCATCCAGAGTATCCCGATGAGAAGATTTAACCGAATCCGGATCTCAAAAAATTGATGTTATGACGGATACAACGATCTTCGTATATTTAATGAGGTGAATGCTCAGACTTCTAAAGAATGTTCACCTCCTAGTTAGGATAGCTAACCAAGAAAGGTTTATCCTGGCTCCAATAACAAGATTCACTTTGTAAATGTAATAACATGACATAGTACTGAACCAACTATATTAGGCAACTCATGTTCACGCCAATATTTGCAGGAAACCATGACCTGATAAATATAATGCACATATTGACCACGCATAATATGTGAGAACAAGCAATTATCGACTACTTACTTTTCAAAGCGACTTAAACAAGGAGTGGTAATTGGTCAAAAAACATTGGAAAATGAACATTTATAATAACCGCATAAATGTAAAGTGATAACATAAACCAGACCACACTGAAAACCCACATCTAATAGTAGAGTAGAGACTAGACAATGACATACATGATTACAAAATATGATAGATCACAAATATTATCAAAGTTCGTTCAAATGAGAAAAGAAGAAACTCGAATATTAATAATATAACAGATCATATATACTGTTTGCCAACAAATCGCTCAGATGAAGCTGTTACAATAACCAATATAAAGCTACTAGACTTCACTCTCGCCAGAACAATTCAGAATTATGAAATTACAAATGAATATAAATATTCCTAAAAAAGAACTCCTAATCCACTTCTAATAAAGACATTAGTTCAGGTCTCATCAGAGAATACCACAAGCGTGCAGATATCTGGCAGATAACGCAAATTACAACGTCAAAAAGCCATATGAAAAATGAAAGCTAATTTCAAGAAGAGGTTGACATACACCAAATTTACACCAAACACAGCAACTCTGAGAGGATATCAGTCAATCACGACCAAGGACATAGCGAATTATAGACTAATCCTTCTAGAAACAAGAAGCATGAGAGAAAAATATAATAGCACCAGGTCTATCTACACCAATACAGAATAAATTTGAAAATATCGATACAGGCAATTCTTTAGATAGAATTTTAATAATGTAGAGCGAAGCTATGGGCATAAACGAAGTAAATGGACATACAGCTTTTGTCATAAAAACGATAATTTCAACCAATATAGCAAAGAATTTCTTTCACTTACGATGGTAATTAGAAGATAGAGTGAAAGTAGTCTCCTCTCTATGACTAATAAGTGAAACAGTCAGAGCAACATCGATTTATTCAAGAAAAAAGTTAGATAAACACCTTAAGGAAATTGAGTCTGTGAACTTCAACTCATACGAATTTACTTTATTAAAACGAGATACGAAGGAATTAGCATAGGTGAAATCAAACGAAAACTATATGAGATCATTTAATAAAGTTAAAAGTAACATTCTTAAAAGAATTTGGGCGGCCCGAACTTATATTGACAGTAGATGTATTACCACCTTAAGAGAGCTAACAATCTCTACAGCAAATGATTCAGTACCGCTGTCTCTAAGACGCTACTAAGTTGAAGTTCTCGCATTGATCAAACACGTAATCATTACATATCCACTTGTTCTAACATAACAGTATGATGTCACACTTAGGGTATACCAATTTGACACTTACTGTTCTGTAAGCCGCAATCTCTACCAATAGGCTCGCGCCAACATCTATCCGAATCAGCCAAAGATAATCATAAATAAATATAAATGGTATTTACCACCTACTTTGATTTGTCACACCGAGCTATAGAAGGTGCCGTTCTAGTTTAAACTCTTAAGATTCACTAAGCCCTCGAGGTGACACTCACTTACGATCATTTACTATCGTCGTTAATTTTGATACAAAGGCTAAAACAGTTTTCGATGCTCCACTTCACTTAAGGGTTATTCTACATTCTAAATAGACCAGACAAGCGTGACATTATCATCCGCACCATCACACACGCGAGAACGAATATAAAATAGTATATTGATTGTACATCAACAGTATTTAGGGTACCTCACCGTATAAGAGGTAGTTATATATAACGTTCTAAGCGCGTGTGACTCCTCATCTTCTCAGACTATGCGTTGAAGTGGAACTGTAAAGTCTTTGAGCTAGTCGGTGTCTCATAGTATAGTTCTTGTAGTCTCCTCTGTAGTTCTTCTTACTTCTTCTTCTCTTCTTCTTTTCTTCTTCTTCTTCTTCTATCTGTACCCATATACTTCTTCTTCTTGCTTCTTCTTCTTTCTTTCTTTCTTCTTCTACAATATTCTTATTCCTTCTTTTCATCTTTTTTCTCTTCTTCTTCTCTATACTTCTATCTTCTTTGCTTCTTCAGTCTTGAGAGGAGTTAGATTGCTGGCAGTAATCTTTTCTTCTTCTTGCTTCACTCCTACATCTCTAAACAACCAATACATAAATAACCCTATCTGCCTATACTCTGCGTTCCTCTATCTTCATCCTATCTTTCACTACTTACGGACTACATGTAGTCAGACCCCAATTAGTTGATGCTAACACATGACCGAAGCTCTGCAAAAGCTATCCTCGATCTAGGATAGCGAATCAATCACATCAGACCTCGCCACATAAAACTTGTATAAATAAATAGCCTTTGGATGCCCTTTACACGCAAAATAGGAAATTCTCACAGTTACAAATAACCTTGTAATGAATAATTTCGAAACCAAGTGTGGAATAAATGAAATTAGAGATTAACTTTAACTCCAATAGAAATATAAAATCACTAATAAATGTTATTTCAGTGAGGTGTTCTTAATAATTTAATATGAAACACATTCACCGTTTTAAAGGTCCGCCTCGAGCATGACGAAACATATATAATTAATGAATATTAATTATATTATCGTGTAATAGTAAAAAATTAATTCCTAAATAAAAAAAAAAGTTTTTAACTATTTATGAGCAATATCAAAAAGTTCATTTAAACTCTCCTTAAAACTATATTATACATTTATAATGGTATAATTTTAAAATCAAATCAAGTGACTTAGAAATATTGGCAAACATTTTTAATAAATAATTTTTTACTCGACAGTTTTTTACGAAAAAGATAAATCTATAGATTAGTATATACCTGATAAAACTCTAGCTATATAAAAAGACATAACAGGGTAATTTTTATGCAAGATCAACAATTATTAGATATCACTCTTGAATATTCTAGCACAGAATGCAAGTAGAATATTAAAGATTGATAAACAATTAACTAAAATACCCAATCACCACTGCCACAAAGAATAAAAAAAATGACCAGATAACCATCCAATAGAGACATATACAAAAAAATTTGAGAAGGACAATATTTTAGTGAAACCTATATGACATATGCTATATTCAATAAGTCTTAAAAAAAGCGAAGGTAAATAAGTTCCTCATTGTAAATAAGTTTCCTATTTATTCAATAGAAAAGATTAGATAAACATCATTTTAAAGGTATTGGTCTGAACGTCAATTATTCATACTCGATTTTAATTTATATCAAACACAATGTAATCTGAATATGAATCTTGAAATAAATGGTATAAAATAAACTATAAAAATAATATTAGAAATTATAAATTTAGAAAATAATGTTATAAGAATATACAGTCGTAAAATAAGAAATTATAGGTAAACTAAATAGTAGTAGCATATGATGTTAAAATGGCTATGCAAGTATCTACGTTCATATGAAGACAGTGATTATCATCGATCGCACTTAAAATGATATAAATAGATGAAGGAATCAGAAATTTTACGCAATAGCACACTATCTGATATACAAATAACATAGTAATGAAAACTATATTGTAGTAAGTGGCAATTGATGTTTAATCGCATCTATAGAACAACTATACAAAATAAATGGAATCAAGGATCTCGTTGATTTACTATTTCGATATCCACTGATAATGGCATATAAGTTGATAGGACTTTAAGTTTTCCGCATAGAAATATCTGTTTACTAATTACAAGTGAATCTAATACGTAATCATCAACTGATACTTGTAGTAAATCTTTAAACAATGTGATGATTCCATGCATATTGCCAATAACCATGGCTGTTATCTAAGGCTGGTAGATTCAATCGATCACCAAACACAATATAAATAAAACAAATTAAAATTAACTTTTTAATAGAAAATACGTATGAATATTTTGCTCTCGAAAATCGAGAGTAAATCTGCTTAAGTATGATAGACTGACTCATATGAAATACATAGAATATATGAGTAAATAATTCTGAACTTATTCAAAAATACATAACAGTGTGGTTTTTTAAAAACTGTAAAGGACCATTCCAATACAAATTAATAATAAACAAAAAATACTAAACAAGACGTATATTCTTGTAGTGGACATGTAAAGTCTATTTGATTATACGCTTTCAAACCTCATCGGCGGTGTTTTAGATTTGTGTCACTTCTACTACATGTTCTTCTGTTTTCTATCTTATTCTTCTTCGTCTTCTTCTTCCTTCCTTTTTCTTCTTCTTTTACTTCTCCTACTTCGCGTTCTTCTCGTTCTTGTCCTTCTTTTTCTTGTTCTTCTTGTTTTCGTTCTTGCTCTTTTTTTTCTTCTATTTGTTTCTTCTTACTTGTTCTTACCTTGGTATAATTTTCTTTGTTTGTTGTTAGTTTAGTTGTTGTAGTTGTTGTTGTTGTTAGTTGTTGTTGTTGTTATGTTGTTTGAGAGTTGTTGTTGTTGTTGTATGTTTGTTGTTGTTGTTTAGTTGTTGATTTTGTTGTTCTTCTTCTTCCTTCTTATCTCTGGTATCCTATTCCTTTGCCTGTCATACTTCTATACTTCTTTTATCTTACTATCTATCTTCTTCTTCTTCTTTTATCTTCTTCTTTATACGATCTTCTATACCTTATTCCTCTTCTTCTATCTTCTTTTCTCCTTATTCTTATTTACTTCTGATCATGTTCTCATTTCTTTGAATTATTTCGTTTTTTCTTCCTTATTTTCTTCTTCTCTTTCTCACCATACGATCTAAAATAAACTTAACTCCATTTTTCTCATTCTTCTTCATCACTTATCTCTAATCATCTCTCATTTCTTCTTTACTCTGTCTTTTCCTTCTTTCTCTTCATTACTTCTCTTTCTTCTTCATTCTTTTTTCTTTCTTCTTCTATCTTCTTCTAGATTATCTACTCTTAGGAATTCTTCAAAATACTGTTTGATATTGAAAACGTATTCCTCTATCATTACTTTAGAATTTTAAATATAGATAGTATATTTCTTCTATGATCTATTTAATCTACCTTCTTCTTTACTTACTTACTTCTTACTTCTTCATTTTTCTTACTTCTTCTATTCATCTTCAATATTCTTCATTCATCTATATCTTCTTACTTCTTCTTACTAAACAAATTTTTTTACATCTATCTTCTTCTTCTTCTTCTATCTTATCTATCTTCATTCTCTCTTCATGTGTTCCTTATCTATCTAATCTATAACTATCATTCTTCATCTTCTCATTCTATCTCTGTTCTCTTCGTCTTTTCAGTTAATACTAACTCACTCACTTCTCAATCTTCTTCTTCTTCTAGACAAATTTATAGATCAGGTTTCAAATATATTTCTATTTTGTTCTTTCATTTGATTCTAACCCTAAGCGTATTATATGGAGAGCTCCGAAGTAAGTTCTTCTTCTTCAAATAATAAATAAAATTTTCGTTCTTCTTCTTGCTTCTTCTTCTTCTTTCTTCTTCTTTCTTCTTCTTTCTTCTTCTTCTTCTTCTTTTCTTCTTCTTCTTCTTCTATGTCTTCTTCTTTCTTCTTCTTCTTCTTCGCTTGTCTACTTCTTCTTCTTCTTCTTCTTTCTTCTTCTTCTTCCTTCTTCTTCTTCTTCTTTCTTCTTCTTCTTCTTCTTCTTCTTCTTCTTCTTTCTTCTTTTTCTTCTTTCTTGTGCATATTGGGTGTCTTCTGTCTTCTTTTCTTCTTCTTCTTCTTTCTTCTTCATTCTTCTTCTTCTTCTTCTTCTTTTCTTCTTCTTCTTCTTCTTCTTGCTTCTGTTTTCTTCTTATCTTGCCAAATTCCTGATCGATTTCAAGCTCAACACCAATATTGCATCCCTCGTTTCATGCCTACTCTTTCATGTATCATATCTCAGTTATCATACTGATCGTAATCCTATCTTAAAACTTACATCTGTCATGCTTAGACATTAATTTCTATTACTACTCTTCGTTTTCTTTCGTATCCTTTATCTTCTTCTTTTTCTCAAAACTTATCATCTCACTCATTTCCCGTTCTTTATTCTTCTTATTTCTTATCATTCGTGCTTGTCGTTTCTTATTCCTCTTCTATATTCTCTTCTTCTTCTTTCTTTTCTTCTGCTTCTTCCTTCTCTTCATATACTTTCTTCTTAACTATTTATTTAAAACTTTTTCTCTAAATAATAAAATAAAAGAATAGCTTGTTTTAAATGAAAGTACTCAAGCTAAAACGAATAGCTTTTTATTTTCATTTTCAATTTATTGTTTAATATTCTTAATTTTGGTGTTATCATATCATATTAGAATAATAAATCCTTACTCTCTCTACCTCCGGTCTAAGAAACTCTTAACTCAAGAAAATGCATTTAGACACTCAATATGTTGTATTATGACATAGAACATGTTAGCCTGTAGGATATCTAATAAATAACCAAGATCAACAAATACTATCGCGCAAATAAGATTATATCTCTAATTGTTCATCTTACTCTTGTAGCTTTGAGAATGGTAGACATTGCACACACTATCATATCTCAGAGGACAGGTATGAGGTATGCGAAAGTATCAACATATCCCGCTGTATCCGTGTGTTGTAGTGTTGAAACAATACGATAAGGGGAAACGGTGGAGGAAAGCGTACTCACACCTGAATACATTAAATGAGATAAATAAAATGAAAACGACTCACCGCTGGTATAAGGCGTGCACCGAATGGCCGATGTTATCAAGAAGACACCAATGAGACAAAAAAAGTGAAAAAGTACGTAAAAGGGCGGGAGGCGCGGGATATAAAGCAAGGCCCGACGCCGAAAACCCCGAGAACAAACGGATGGAAGAAGAAGCATAGTGCTAAGAAAGACAGAACCAATGGGCGAAGGTACACGAAGTGGAGGAATGGTCCGCGAAGGAGTAAACCTAAAGGGTAGGCCGAAGGGAGAGTGGGCCGCGGGCAAAAGCCCGGGGCACGGGGTGCGGGAGAAGAGGGCCCAAGGGGAGAAAGTGCGAGACGGAAGTACGGCCCAGAAGGATGGGAATGCCCAAACGAGAGGTCAGAAGAGTGAACGAAGAAGGGGGGTAAATGCAAACCCGACGAAAAGGAAATGGGTAAAAGGGGGGCGCGAGGGCACCCAAGAGCGGGCGGGGAGCAAGGTCCCGGAAGGATAAGAGGACAAAATCAAAGACAAGAGTTTGAGCAGTTTGGTAGAAGGGCTGGAAAATAGAAGAACACTCTGCAAGAACGCTGTACAGTAGTAGTGCAAAAATATCGGCACAAAAGGACCGAACAGGCACAAAGGAAAGGGCGAATGTGTAAAAAAACCGGAGAAAGAAACAAGAGCATGGAAATCATAGTGAGAGTCGGAGAGTGGGCCGCGGGGGGGAAGGGGACGAAGAGGGGCCAGCAGAGCCAAGTAGGTAGAAGAGGCACAAATGGACGGAAGAAATAAGGGGGAAGTTGCAGAAAACGGTCTCGTGTGCCAAACGGACGGTACGATGAGTGTGATACGGTCAACAGAAGAGAGCGAAGACAGAAAAGACGGGAGGCAGGTGAAAGGAGGGGGGAGACGCAGCGAGGAGGAGCTTCGACGATGGTTGGAACAACGGTGATGTGGCACAAAATGCAGAAGGAGAGAAAACGGGTAGCAAACAGGGGTGCGGAAAGAGCCAGCCCCGTGTAACCAGTGGCGAAAGGAAAGCGAGGGCAGGGCAACCCAAAATTAAGTAGATTTTATTTAGGTGAAATGACATCTCCTTTATTATATTTCTACATACACTCGACTTCGCACCTACGTTTCCACACATAGTAAATACAAAAATTAAAAAGTTTAAATTAATAATAATATATACATATATAACATAAAATACATAATAAAATACAATCATATTAATTGTCAACACATACACATTATGTTGAGTTATTACGGTCAACCTCAGAAGACTCTATTTCTATAAATATTTATATAACTCATAAATTAAAAGTAAATAATAGGGAAATATGAGATATAATAGTTATTAGCATAAGAAAAAGATAAATATATATTTATACTAACTAAAAAAAAAAAAAATACATTCACTAAAGGAAATAAAAATATAAAAAATAAATTAAAAAATAACATGAGAAGCATAAAGATAAGAAAAAAAGAATAAAAGAAAAATAATTAATAGAAATACTACAAAAAAAAAAACAATATCTAATGATCTGCATCTTAATTTCATATAATATAATTAAATAAAAATATAGAAAAAGAAAAAAGAAAATAAGAGAAGAAAAAAAATATATATTAAGAAAGTCATCTAAAAAAAAAATAAAAATAAATAAAAAAATAATCATATAATAATATAAATAAAATAATATAAAAGATAAAATAAATAAAGATCTAGAACAGAAAAAGATATCAGAAAACAAGATAAATAAAAGAATAATATAAATATAAAGAAAAAAGAAAAAGATGAGAACATGGCTAAGGAGAAGAACACCGTAAACCAAAAAACACTAGCAAACAAAACAAACTCAAGCGAAACAAAAAAAAGAAACAAAAATAAAGAGAAAAACGCACAAAAAACAAAAAAAAAAACACCCAAAAAACCCACCTCATTTGAACACATAACACAAAAAAAAAAAAACAATCAATAAACGAATAAACAAAAAAAAAACAAAAAAAAAAACAAAAAGTAAAAATTAGTTGAAAACTAAATAGTAATGAATGTTTTAATTGCCATTGTTTACACAGAAAACTACTATATAGTTACAATCACTGAAACATGGTGCAACTATAAAGATCGGGATTTTATTTCTAAGAATTTTCAAATTAATGGTTATAATCTGCTGTTCAAAGATAGGAGCTTTAAGAATATATTACCATTTTTATTCATCATTTTATATTAAATGAAATAATAATAATATATCAAACTACTCAGCTAGATCTAGCTGATATTTATGAAATTAAATTTCGGTCATGAGAAAATTAAAATAGAAACATTTAATATAAAATTTGATATTTCAATAAATTAGTTTATCGTCCACAAGTATCACTCAAATTCAGGCAATTTAGATGTTAAGCTTTGAATATACCGAAATTAAGCATAAATATTCAGAAGGAAATAAAATATAACATAAATATATAATTAATTGTAGGTGACTTTAACTGCCCAAATTTATTAAGTATTATTTGCTTGTTGAAGATCCCGAAGGAAATAGTAATTACTAAAGTTTCTTAGGGATTATTATCCTTTCCTCAAATTAACTTGATTGTCGTAAACTAAAAGATTAGGAAACAATAATATTTTATAGACCTAACTAATAAGATGACTACATTAATGAATCATTGTTATAGAAGTTTTGAGGTTATCATAAGAACCTGATTGGTTAAAAGTGGAATACATGACTTAGTGATAAGCTTTACAATATATAATTATTGAAATAATCAAAAATGCATAAGCAATATAATACTTGAAATTCCTGATTATTAAAAAAACGCAAATTTTTAATGGCCTTTAAAGATAATGGTACTATAATCTAAATATATATATGATTGAGAGTAATGAATATATTACGTTAGAGTACAAATGCAAATTATTAATTGTGAGTATTAACGTTCTTACAAAATAATTTAAAGAATAAAAGAATTAAAGATATTGGAACAAATATATAAAATGAAAACAATAAAACTTACCCAAGTTTCAAACCAAGATGGTGAACAATGAAATTAGAGATCTTTAGTAATAGAATCAATTATTATATAACTATTGTGAAGTCTTCTCCCTCAGTATGATAAACATAAAATAATAGTTACAAAGTTTGGCGTTCGAAACTGCAAAAAGTACTAATATATAGATGCATATAAATACGTGATACCATTGAAATAATATATGCCCGGTAATATGAGAGTAAAATTAATCCTAAAAGTTTTTCAAATTTCATGTTACAAATATATAAAGATTCCAATTAGGAATATATAGAAAAAAGTATTGGACCACTACTGGAAAATAACGGAAACCTAAAGTCGCGCAACACAACACGAAAACTATGGCAACACAATTACTAAATAATTCTCTATTCTCTCTCTCATCTATCTTACCGAAGAAAAATAACTCCTAGATCTGACCTCCACATGAAAACGTACACAAGAGACCCCATTAATTACTATGAAGATTAAGACTACTTCTACGAATACCAAGTCCTGTCACACAATCTTTAGAAGACGCGAAAGATTGCTCCTTCTCCACATAATTGCATAGATTATAAATTAACGAAAAAAGTACCACTCTCTGCAACCCAGATGGCGATTCACCACGTCGTCCCGATCAACCCCCAAACTGCATCTCACCACCAACAATATATGTGCGTGCAACGTACTGATCATTCCAACACAAAGCGTAAACACCTCTGGCAGAGGCTTCTCTCCTCCACAAAATACCACGTCTAGTTCACATAGATAGGCACGTCAGGATACCACCCACGTCATCAATATTATAACAGTAACATTGACTCAGAAACACATATAACTCATCAATAATTTTCCAACAACACGCGAGCATCCGTTACAAAGCTTCCGCGCGAAATCTCACTTAAACAACGA
>JABUQX010084157.1:0-2500 GCA_015478945.1 Trachelipus rathkii | reverse complement strand
TTCATTCATATATCATAATAATCTTCTTTCTTTCTTGCTGTTCTTCTTGCTCTTATACTCATTCAAACAATAAATAGCTGAACCCAATTCAATGGAAGTGGCTTCATGAAACTGTCTTGCAGTTAGTTCTTCTTCTTCATGCCTCACTGTGCTTCTTCGTCCCTTTCTGGTCTTCTTCTTTTTTCTTCTTCCTCCCTTGCCACCACCTCGCCTAACTTCTCCTTCTCTTTCTATCCAATACAATGCTGCTTCTTTTCTATCGCCTCCTATGTTCTTACTGTGCTTTCTCTTCTTCTTCTGAATCTTACTGTCCTCACCTATTCTTGCTCTCCTCGTGTCTATCTTTTCTTGATATCTTTTTGTCTTTTCGAGCTGTGATTTCTTATATATCTAAGCTTTATCTTTTTTCTTTTTTTTCTTTTTTTTTTCTTTTTCTTTTTCTTTTTTTTCTTTTTTCTTTTTTCTTTTTCTTTTTCTTTTCTTTTATATTTTTGTTTTTGTTTTTTCTTTTTTCTTTTACTTCTTTCTTTTTCTTATTAATATTTCCCCACTTCTCTAATCTACCACCCCTTCCACCCTCTCTTCTTACTCTCTTTCTATCTACCTTCTTCTTCCTATCCTCTCTTCTACTATCTATTCTTTACTTCAACCTCTATCGTCTCAGGCGATCCTCCGTTCCTTCTATCTTCACCTATCTTTCTCCCGTCTCTTCTTTCTTCTTCTCTCTCCGCCTTCTGCTGCATTCTTTTCTTCCTCTTCTTCTTTCGTTCTTCTTCTTTTTTCTTTTTCTTTTCTTCTACTTCCTCTTCTTCTGGCTTCTTCTTTCTTCTTCTTGCTTCTTCTCTCCTTCTTCTTCGTCTCTCCTCTCTTTCTCTATTATTCTTCTTTCTTCTTCTTCTTCTTCTATCTCTTGTTCTCTTCTTCTTCTTACTCTTCTCTCTTCCTCTCTTCTATCAATCCTTTCTCTACCTTCTTCTTTCTTCTTTCTTCTTTCTTCTTCTTCTTTTTCTTCTTCTGTTTTTCTTTCTCTTCTTTCTTCTTTTACTTTCCTCCCTTATTTTTCCTATTCTTCTTCTTAAATTCTTCTGTCTTCTTAACTCTTCTCCCTGTTCTCTTCCTATCCTTCTCATTTATCTCCTCCTTTTCATCTTCCCCCTCATCTCATAATCTTCCCTTACTTCTGTTTTACATCACTGCTTTATCTTCTCATTTCTTTTTACTTTTATCGTTTTCTTTTTACTTTGTCTATTCTTCTTAGCTCAGAATGTGTCGTAAGTGTTTAGTAGGTGTTAGTTTCCAAGGATCTGTTTTTCTGTGGTTCCCAATATTCTTTATTATATGGATGTTAATATCAGACAAGTAGCACTGGTGATATGTTAAGCAATATTGTCTCCCATCCGCATCCTACCTAGAAAGGAAAAATCGTATTAAATTTGAGAACTGCACTTATCCTTTCTCGCGTAGCGATCCCTTGATTTAGGATTGTAATTTGCCAAAAATATGGCAAATAAATTTAAGTATTCAATAAATTTAGGTTATAATATACGATTTTGTGAAAGTATGGGAACAAACCGAATTAATTTATTATACATCGGTAATTAGTTTCAAGTAGTAAAGTACTACCTATGAAAAGGATAATATGAAATTTTAATTTTTAAATTATTTTAAAGTTTTTGCAAAAACCAATTTGATAGATAAGGGGTGTGGAATGCATGATGATGGGTGAGGAAAGGGGTAATTTGATGAGTCATGATAATATTAAATCTAAAAATATGGTTATCCTCTTTACTGTATTTTAAACATTCCTACATTTTCGTTAAATACGCAATAAAATTTTTAAATTAAATTTTTAATTGCATTTATGTTTATTAAAGTGAAAGAATTTTTAAAGTGTCTGGGTAATTAAAGTTCTATTAAACAGAATTGATAAGAGTAATCATACTAAGCAACAACGACGCTAATTAAGATAATTATAACCAATAATTTGATTAAATGATGTCTAAATGTCCTCTAAGTTAAAGTTCAAGAATCCAAGACACATGTTTCTTAATAGAGTAGAACTCAATTAATATAAGGGAATAGAAAAAGAAAGTTTATTCTAAATTACTAGTGGGAGGGGGGGGGGAAATTTCATACAAAGTAGTAGCTCGATCGAACTGGAAATTCAAGTAATTTCTACAATTAATGTCATGAAATTATAAATTGTAAGGAAATATCGACCTAGTCATCAAATTATATAACTACTTTTCCATGGCTATGAGAGCAAGGTTTACTCTAATAGGTATAAAATGTGGTAAATGCACCCTTCATTTTAGAATTTTGCCCCTTGAGTACTGCTGCTTGCAATAATAAGAACTTAACACTTGAATATTGCTATTTGAGTTATAGTTGAATAATATAAAGAGGAGGATGATGATTCCTTTCAATGAACAAAAATTTATTGGAGTGAAAGCTAATTAAAACAGGTAATTAGAAGGGGATTATTTGTGAATAAACCTCA
>JABUQX010084156.1:5000-17841 GCA_015478945.1 Trachelipus rathkii | reverse complement strand
CGTTGTACTTCGTTCAGTTCAAGGTAGGTGTTTAGCAATTTTCGCATTTATCGTGTGAAACGCTTTCGCGTTTTCGTGCGCCGCTTCAAAAGAGGATGATTTTTTCAATTTGCTTATAAGGTAATTGCACTTTTCTTGTAAAATATACTGAAGTGAAATGATAGTGGTTTCATGTAAGAGAAATCGATCAGTCTACGAAGAAATCAGATCAATAAACGGAATAAAAACTGAAATGCGGTAATATGATTCGGGATCTGATGTAGGCACAATACAACGATGTTTCTGGAACTTCGTAGTTCTTGGGATTGTTATTTCAATACCTAAGCTGTCGCATACATTTTTAGCTTGTGTGAATGTGGTTTTAAACTCTATGTCTGCATTTTGTATATCTTTTTCGAGAAATTAAATAATGTCTTTCACTAAGTTTATTGCACTGGCAATGTCCAAATGGACACTCTGTAACTGTTTTAACAAGGTATAGATTATTCCAAGAAATTTATCTAAAACGTATAATATTATTATAAAATTCAAATTAATGATTGAATTTAACAACGAAGTAGCTTGCTGTGATAATTCACCAGGCCATTCTTTTATTTCTTCCAATGACACAAGTATTGGATCAAGACTCTCTTTAAAAAGAAAAACCGCCTCATGCCGTTCACACTATCAGGTCTTGGACATCTTTTTGATCCTCTTGTTGTTTTGGTAACAAGAAAACTCTTTTATTTTATCTTCCAGAAGTTTTGTGCGCTTTGGACTCGATCGAAAAAATGCATATTTCCGAGATGAATCCTAAGACGTTTCGAATTGCCAGAATTTTAGAAGAGTCTGAGAGACATAGATTTAAACAATATGCTACACAATGTGTGTATAGAGCTTTAGGATACTTATTCCGAATAACATATTGCACTTCTCGGAATTCGCCTCTCATGGAAGAGGCTCCATCATATCCTTATCCTCTTAAACTTTCGAGTTATAAACCAAGATAGCCGAGTCTCTCCAAAATTACATTTGCCAATGCTTTTCCTGAGATATCATAAACCGGAACAAATGATAAAAAATCCTTTCATAAAGTAAAAGGAGTATCACCTCCATCACCACCAATCGCGTACCTTACACAAAGTGAAAACTGTTCTGTTTGGGAAATATCCGTTGTTTCATCAGCTAATACTGAAAAAAAAATATTTTTATTAACTTCTTCCACTATTTTCCTTTGTAAAAGCTGACTAAATGGCTGTATGATTTCATTCTGCATCATCGGACTCGTATACATTGAGTTTTTGGACGATAGAAGTAAGTGGTTCTTCAAAACCTGGTCACCTCCATTTTTTCGAAACCTAAAAAGGCTTCTAAAATTTCAGTCATTTTCAGCTAGAGTTGATAATTCAATACGTCAAAGTCATTTAATTTATAATGTGTACCTTGCTGACCACATAAACGTATAGTTTCAATTATTGATACAAGTTTTCTCTATTTTCCTTCACACTTTTCTTATTTTGAGTGATTGTTTCTAATCTATATGCTTTCAGATTTTCCTGGATAAAAGACTCAGTATTATCTTTTAATAATAATAATATAATAATAATATAATAATAATATATATAATATATAATAATAATAATAATATATATAATAATAATAATAATAATATATATATATATATATATATAATAATAATATGTATATATAATATATATGTATATAATCTATATATATAATATGTATATATATATATATATAATATATATAATAATAATAATGTAATATAATATAAATATAATAATAATATAATAATAATAATAATATATATAATAATAATAATATATATATATATATAATAATAATAATATATATAATAATAATAATATATATATAATAATAATAATAATAATATATATATATATATATATATATATATATAATAATAATAATAATAATAATAATAATAATATATATATATAATATAATATATGTATATATATATATATATATATATATATATATATATATATATATATATATATATATATATATATATACATATATATATATATATATATATATATATAATATATATATATATATATATATATATATATATATATATATATATATATATATACTATATGCTATATATATATTTAATAGTTTGTTTTCTGCTGAAAAAAATTGCAATCGATAATTTCGGGGCTATGTCCCCCTCCAGCCCCCTGGCTGCGCCCTGGGTATCACACACCAATATTGTTGGTTTCCAGGCCGGTAAGATTGGTTTACCGCGCAATAATGATAATAACAATGACACCATGACGGTGACGATGACATTTGCCCTGACAATGGCATCAATACGCGGGACTTGCAGACTTCAAATAGTTTCCACACTGAAACCTTTTCCAGATTAACTCCTTCAATCTGACACTTAATCCAAACGATGACACATATTTCGCATAACAAGAATTCGAAACGGTGACAACTTTTTTTATCAACACTAATCCAACCGATGATAATTTTATATATTTTCACAAAACTTTGCGTTCACGAAACTAGTCTACAGAAATATATATATTTTCTACTTTGCAAAACTTTTTCGTTAATTCGATTCTCATGACGCTAGTTAGTGGTTTATCAACCAAAACTATCACATATTATATATATATATATATAATATATATATAATATATATATATATATTAATATATATATATATTATATATACTATATATATATATATAATATATATATAATATATATATATATATATCATAAATATAATATATATATATATATATATATAGTATATATATTATATAGTTAGCTATAGGGCGGAGGAAACTAGCAAGCCAGAGTGGCAGTTGCAGATTTGTCGCTTAAATAAAATCTGTCACCTAATCGTTTAATTTTGCTCATTTTGGACTTTTTTACTAATTTTAGCATTTTTTTGGAATTTTGCTACTTTTTTAACGTTTTGCTCAATTTGTCGCTAAATCTGGCAACCTAATCCGTTAAATTTGGCACCCTTTTTTAGCATTTTTAGCTACTTTTTTAACATTTTGTCCATAATTCAGGTCAAATTCCCCCAAGACCCCAACTCGGAGGATTTTGGGGATTTCCCCATGGCCAGCCCTGCACGTCGAAGGCAAAGACTTGAAAATCACTAGGAAGGTTTTCGGAAAATTCCAGTCATGTCGGCAGCTGACTTGGAAATTTCCATCATTTTATTGGTTTTGACGTTTGATACGTCAAAGTTTAGGGTTTTTAAGGTCGGTAAGACCGAATTTTAAGCATCTGGAAAACCGTTTTTGATGTTTAGGCCTTAACCCAAAGGAGGTTGAGCCCCCCAAAAGGGGCTTTTGGTTCCTAGAAGTTTAAAATGATCGGTTAATCATTTTGTGATTCCAATCGCATTATCGTTGATCGATTACCCCTAATCGATGTTTTAAATCGTCTTTCTAGTGCTCTGGTTTGCTTTTTAATTGAAAAATATATTCGAAGAAAGATAATTACAAAAAATAACATTCGTTAATGCGTCTGTAGTGATGGAACCACTTGCGCGAGCCCCCTTTTTCAAAAGTATAAGCAGATTTTTGCTTCAAACTTGAGTATATGATTATTGTGTGTGATAAACTGATCATAGGTGAGTTTTGGTGACCCTAGGTCACCCCTAAGGGGGTGCTGCCCCCTAGCGCCAAGGTCAAATTCGTCCTGAAAACCATGTTAGGCTTAACGTAGATGGCAAAATTTGGATGTGAGCTATATGATGACGTAATCTCGTCTCCGACGAGATTACGTCCCTCTGCGTCCCCCTGAAAGGGGGGACGCTGCCCCCCCTAAAAAATTAAAATGATCGTAGAAAACTGAAACTTGGAACAAGGTAAGGAGTAGGAGACGGTTAGTCGGAGATTGGAAACGCGATACGAACTTTCGGAGGTTCCAGGACCCTCCGGAGGGTGGTCTCAGTGTGAAAAAAGTAAAGAAGAAGAAATGCATGAAATGCAAAACAGAGGAAGAAGGAGAAGAAGAAATTAAGAAGAAGAATGGAAGAAGGAGGAGGAAAGGAGGAAGGAAGAAGAAAGAGGAAGGAGGAGTAGGAGAAGGATTCAGAGTTGGTGCCGGCACCGGTGCTGGAGCCGGTGCGGTGCTTAGTTAATAAATATTCGTATAACAACAATGTTGGTGTCTTTATATATGTTATTGGGTCTTGTATATTTTTAGAAAATAATGGTTTCAGAAATTTAAAAGGAGAAATAAAAAAAATAATAAATAAATAAACTGATAATCTTTTAGTACTTTTATTAAACTGCAAGATTAGTTTTTACATACCCTAAAGCAGTAAATCAGTAAATCAAACCACCATCTAGCCACTAACCCACCACTCTCCTGACCATCTGTGATCTATTGATCTATTGATCTATTGATTTAAGTCAATTTTTTACATAAAATCGTCCTGTTTTACATACCCTAAAGCAGTAAATCACTAAATCAAACCACTATCCAACCTCCCTCCTGCCCATCTGTGATCTATTGATCTATTGATCTATTGATTTCAGTCAAATTATTTACTAAAATTGTCATGTTTTACAACCCTAAAGCAGTAAATCAGTAAATCAAACCACATCAACACCATCCGAAACCACCCTCCAGTCCAGTTGTGATCTATTGATCTATTGATCTATTGATCTCAGTCTCATTTTCGAGTAAATTTTGGATAAACATAACATAAATCAAGTTCTTTATACCACTGATTCACAGCACTCATAAATAAGGTAACATAGTTTTTTTCATTAATAACGCTCACAAAGTACAACCTGAACTAAAAAATATTTAAAGTCAAACGACAAACCTAACATTACCTTAAGCACACGGAATAAACTGCTAACGGATTAACAAAGTCCACCACTTAGCAAACAGTAGAGTAACTAATAGCATTACAATAACGTAACCTACTCACACTTTTTCATGCATATCTTTAACATATCAACTGTTAATTTTACATTAACATAGTAACATTAACAAAAATTTATCACGTATCCTAACCTAACTATTGTTATGAACTAAGAATAAATACAACACACACAACACACACACACCACACACACACACACACACACACACACACACACACACACACACACAACAACACACACACACACACACACACGAATAAACTGCTAGCATTATCAAAGTTTTATGTTAAAGAAAATTAAAAAATTAAAGTAAAAAAAAAAATTAAAGAAAGTATAAATGAAAAATAAAAATTAAAAAAAAAAATTAAAAAATTAAAAAAATTAAAAAATAAAAAATTAAAAATAAATAAAAAAAATAAAAAAAAGTATAAATGCAAAATAAAACTTAAAAAAAAAAAAAAGCTAGAAAAATAAATTTAAATAAAAAATAAAAAATTAAAAATTAAAAAATAGCCAAATGAAAAAAATAAAAAATAAAATTAAATAAAAAATCAATAAAATTAAAATTAATAAAATTAAAACACAAAGTATAAAATGTAAAATAAAAAATTAAAAAAAAATAGTAAACAATATATGTATGTGTTTCAACTTAGGGAAAAAAATTTATATTAGTTAACGTTTATAAAAAGAAAATGAAATTGAAAATGAAAATGAAAATGCAACATTTAGAAAGATGGGTTATCTTTGCAAGATGCAATGCAATTGACGATATGTACATGTTTAGACAGAATTCAAGATTATGTAAACAGTAATGATCATTATATTTATTAAACGATTAGTAACATTTATCAAAGATTTATCATGGTTCCTAACCTAACTATTGTAATGAACTAAGAATAAAAATACACACACACACACAACACAAACACACACACACACACACACACATACAATAATTCACACACACACACACAACACACACACACACACACACACACACACATACCAGGTAAAGATCTTAAAAATCAACTAAAATTTCCTAATTTTTTTAAAATTTAAATTAACATAACTTAAATAAAAATATAATGTACAACGACAAACCTAACATACCTTAAGCACGAATAAACTGCTAACATTAACAAAGTTCCACACTTAACAACAGTAAAGTAACTAACATAGCATACAAAAACGTCACCTACTCACACTTTTCATGCATATCTTTAAACATATCAATGTTAATTTTACATTAACATAGTAACATTAACAAAGATTTATCATATCCTAACCTAACTATTGTAATTAAACTTAGAATAAATGACACACACACACCACACACACACACACACACACACACACACACAACACACACACACAAACACACACACACACACACGAATAACTGCTAGCCATTATCAAAGTTCGTATGTTAGAAATTAAAAAAATTAAAAAAAAAAAAATTAAAAAATTAAAAAATTAAAATAAAAAAAAATTAAACAAAGTATAAATGCAAAATAAAACTTACAAAAGAAAAATAAAAAATTAAAAAAATTAAAAAAATTAAAAAATTAAAAAAAAAAAAAAAAAATTAAACAAAGTATAAATGCAAAATAAAAATAACAAAAAAAAAAAAAGTTAGAAAAATAAATTTAAATAAAAAATAAAAAAATAAAAATGAAAAATAGCAAAAAAAAAAAAAAATAAAAAAAAATTAAAATTTAAATAAAAAAAAAAAAAATAAAATAATAAAATTAAACACAAAGTATAAATGTAAAATAAAAAATTATAAAAAAATAGTAAACAATATATGTATGTTTCAACTTAGGGAAAAAAATTATATTAGTTAACGTTTATAAAAAGAAAATGAAATTTGAAAATAGAAATGTCAGTCTTCAAACTTTAGAAAACGGGTTATCTATATTCGAGATCATATTCGACTAAAACATAACACAAAAAATAAGTTTTGGTGTATACTTAACTGTCGTAACTTTTTAACTAAGGGGCAAAAGTTTTTACATTTAATAAAGCTAACATAACAACCTGAACTAAGAACATAATGTACAACGACAAACCTAACACACCATACGTACGAATAAACTACTAACATTAACAAAGTTCCATACTTAGCAACACTAAAGTACCTAGCACAGCGTACAAAACGTAACCCATTCACACTTTTTCAAGCATAACTCTACCATATCATTGTTAATTTTACAATAACACTATTGATTTACGTCGCATACGAGTATCATTTCGGATAAACATAGCACAAAATGAGTTCCTTATATACTAACCAACGAATATAGCTAACATACAATGTTATCATCATTAATAAAGCTAACATAGCATCATATGCAACTAAAGAAAATAATTGTACAACGTACAAAAACATTAACACAACTTAGCACTAATAAACAGTTAAACATTAACAAAGTATCCACACTTAACACCATGGTAAAGTACTAGCATTTGCATACAAAACGGTAACCTATTTCCTACTTTTTCCAAGCATATCTCTAACTTATTAAGTTATTTTTACATTGACACAGTAATATTTTAACAAAAAATGTTTATCATAAACCTGTCTAATTTCATACAGAGCAACGAATAACTGTAAAACATAACAAAAGTTTTATCCAAACATAACATAAAAATAAGTTCTTTGAAAAAATATCATAGTAAAGTGTAAATAGTTCTGATTTTAAATCAGTAAAATCAGTTAAACACCGTCAACCCTCCCCACCCTCCCACCATGACCTTTTGATTCTATTGATCTATTGATTCATGTCATATTTCGAGTATCATTTCGCATAAACATAACACAAAAAAGTTTTTAGATACTAACCATCGAATATTGCTAACGTAACAAAGTTGTTTACATAATAAAGCTAACATACATAAACCTGAACTAAGAATGTAATGTACAACAACAAACCTAACATACCATACGTACGATAAAACTCCTAACATTAACAAACTTCGCACTTAACAACAGTAAAAGTACCTTACACTTCGTACAAAAACGTATAACCTATTCCCACTTTTTTCAAGCATATCTTTAACATATCAATTGTTAATTTACATTAACAGGTGTCGTAATATTTAACAAAACTATTAACATAACCCTGCTAATTCAGCATACGGACTAACGAATATAATGCTAACGTACCGAAATTTTACATCAACTTCGTAATATTAACAAAAATTCATCATAACCTCGTCTAAATATCATTTAATCCCCAACGAATAATTGCAAAGACAACAAAGTTTTAACCAAACAAACATAAAAAAGTGTCACTCGTTCGAGTATAACATCATTTGAACTATGAATAAACGTAGACATTAGCAAAATTCTCGGGCAAACCTAACATTACTCAACAAAAACTTAACCTAGGCTCACGTTTCTAACACATCATCGTCAGTTAACACAGTAATATCTTACAAAACTCATCATTTCTCTAACAAATCAGTGTTAATTTCACACTGTCATAGTAATATTTAACATAACGTACCTAACTTACGAATAAACAGCTTTCATTAACCAAGAGTATCTAAAGCAACACATCACCTCCCGAGAGAAAACCCAAGGGGATGTGCCCCTTGAAAGGGTGTGAATCCTGAGAGGGGGGATCACCCCGAAGGGGTGTAAGCGGGCATTACCCCTCCGAAGGAGGGGTAAGGCCTCAGCCCTTCGGGCGGTAATGCCCGCTTACACCCCTTCGGGGTGATCCCCCCTCTCAGGATTCACACTCTTTCAAGGGGCGCATCCCCTTGGGTTTTCTCTCGGGAGGTGATGTGTTGTTTTAGATACTCTTGGTTAATGAAAGCTGTTTATTCGTAAGTTAGGTACGTTATGTTAAATATTACTATGACTGTGTGAAAATAACACTGATTTGTTAGAGAAATTATGAGTTTTGTAAGATATTACTGTGTTAACTGACGATGATGTGTTAGAAACGTGAGCCTAGGTTAAGTTTTGTTGAGTAATGTTAGTTTGCTCGTGAATTTTGCTAATGTCTACGTTTATTCATAGTTCAAATGATGTTATACTCGAAACGAGTGACACTTTTTTATGTTATGTTTGGTTAAAACTTTGTTGTCTTTGCAATTATTCGTTGGGGATTATGATATTTAGACGAGGTTATGATGAATTTTTGTTAAATATTACGAAGTTGATGTAAAAAAAAAAAGTTTGTTACGTTAGCTTTATATTCGTTGTCAGTATGATGATTAGAAGGGTTGTTAAATTTGTTAAATATTACGATGTTAATGCAAAATTAACATTGATATGTTAGAAATATGCTTGAAAAAAGTGGGAAGTTGGTTATCCGGTTTTTGTACAGTGTAGGTACTTTATGTTGTTTGAAGTGCGCGAAGTTTTGTTAATGTTAGTAGTTATTCGTACGTATGGTATGTTAAGGTTTGTCGTTGTACATTACATTCTTAGTTCAGGTTATGTTATGTTAGCTTATTAAATGTAAAACACTTTGTTGACGTTAGCTATATTCGATGGTTTTAGTATGATAAAAAACTTATTTTTGGTGTTATGTTTTAGCGAAATGATACTCGAAATCATGACATGTGAATCCAATACGTCAAATAGCATCAAAAGGTCATTGGTGGGCAGGGGTGGGAGGGGTTGACGGTCTTGTGTTAACTGATTTAACTGATTTACAAAATCAGTAAACTTGTACATTTACATGATAATTTTATTCAAAGAACATATTTTTATGTTATGTTTGGATAAAACTTTGTTTATGGTTACAGTTATTCGTTGCTCTGTATGATAATTAGAACAAGGTTATTTTAAATTTTTGTTAAATATTACTGTGTCATGTAAAAAATAACTTAATATGTTAGAGTTGGTATGCTTGGAAAAAGTAGAATAGGTTACGTTTTTGTATGCATCGCTAGTTACTATACTGGTGTTAAGTGTGGAACTTGTTAATGTTAAACTGTTATAGTGCGCATCAGTTGTGGTTAAGTTTGTAGTTTACATTTATTTCCTTAGTTCATTAGATGCTATGTTAGCTTTTTTAATGTGAAAAAAACATTTTTTATGTTAGCATATATTCGTTGGTTAGTATATAAAGAACTCATTTTTGCTGCTATGTTTATCCGAAATGATACATGAAATGTGACGTAAATCAATAGCGTTAATGTAAAATTAACAATGATCATGGCGTTTAGAGTTATGCTGAAAAAGTGTGAATGGGGTTACGTTTTGCCTACCTGTGTTGTAGTTAACTTTAGTGTGCTAAGTATGGACTTTGTTTTAATGTTAGTAGTTCTTTCGTACATATGGTGGTTAGGTTTGTCGTTGTACATGTTTTTCTTAGTTTCAGGTTATGTTATGTTAGCTTTTATTAATGAAAACTTGTTACGTTAGCATATATTCGACAGTTAGTATACAAAAACTTATTTTTGTGTTATGTTTAGTCGAAATGATACTCGAAATTAATGACGCAATCTTTCTAAATGTTGAAGATGAATTTCTATTTTCAAAATTTCATTTTCCTTTTTATAACGTTAACTTAATATAATTTTTTTCCCTAAGTTAAAATACCATAGTATATTGTTTAATATTTTTTTTATAATTTTTATTTATATTTTATTTAAACTTTGTGTTTAATTTTATTATTTTAATTTTTATATTTTTATTTGGAAAGGACTTAATGTTCTTTTTTTTACTTGATATCTTTCAATGTATGAGGTTATTGTTTATTTTAAATTTATTTGTTCTACTTTTTTTTTTTTTTTTTGGTTAACGTTTTATTGTATTTATTTCTTATTATTTTTTTTATTTATTTTTAATTTTTATTTTTTAACTTTTTAATTTTTTATTTTCTTTTATAAATTTTTATTTTGCAATTATGCTATCGGAAATTTTTTATTTTATATTAACTTTTTAATTTTTTAATTTTTTTTTTTTTAATTTATTAATTTCTAACATGGAACTTTGATAATGCTAGCAGTTTATTCGTGTGTGTGTGTGTTGTGTGGGTGTTGTGCGTGTGTGGTTGTGTGTGTGTTGTGTGTGTGTGTGGTGTGTGTGTGTGAGTGTGTGTCATTTATTCTTAGTTCATTACAATAGTTAGGTTAGGATTATGATAAATCTTTGAAAAATGTTACTATGTTAAAATTGGCTTTAATCTCGGTGGGTGGGGCTATGCATGAAAAAGTGTGAGTAGGTGACGTTTTTGTATGCTGTTTTAGTTACTTTACTGTTGTTAAGTGTGGAACTTTGTTCATGTTAGCGGTTTATTCGTGCTTAAGGTATGTTAGGTTGTCGTTGTACATTTTATATTTTTAGTTTCAGGTGAAGTTATGTGAAATTAGCTTTATTAATGTGAAAACTTTATTAGGTTAGCATATATTCCTGGGTATGTGGTGTGGGTGTGTGTGTGTGTGTGTGTGTGTGTGTGTGTGTGTGTGTGGTGTTGTGTATGTGTGTATGTGTGGTGTGTGTGTGTGTGTTGTCATTTATCTTAGTTCATACAATAGTTAGGTTAGGACATGATAAATCTTTTGATAAATGTTACTATCGTTTATACAATAAATATCATTACTGTTTACATAACTGATTCTGTTCTAACATGTACATATCGTCAATTGCATTGCATCTTGCAAAGATAACCAGTTTTTCTAAATGTTGAAGACTGGACATTTCTATTTTCAAATTGTCATTTTCTTTTTATAAACGTTAAACTAATATAATTTTTTTTCCCTAAGTTGAAACATACATATATTGTTTACTTATTTTTTTTTATATTTTTTATTTAAATATTACTTTATTGTTTAATAGTTTTTCATAAATTTATTTTTATATATTTAATTTTATATTTTATTTTATTTGCTAATTTTCATTTTTATTTTTTTATTTTTTTATTTAAATTTAATTTTTCTAGCTTTTTTTTTTAGTGTTAAGTTTTATTTTGCATTTATACTTTGTTTAATTTTTTTTTTAATTTATTTTAATTTTTTAATTTTTTATTTTTTTTAAATTTTTAATTTTCTTTTTTTAATTTTTATTTTGCATTTATATATTTCTTTAATTTTTTTTTTTACTTTAATTTTAAATTTCTACATGGAACTTTGATAATGCTAGCAGTTTATTGTCGTGTTGTGGTGTGTGTGCTGCGTGTGGTGGTGTGTGTGGTTGTGTTGTGTGTGTGTGTGTGGTGGGTGTGTGTGTGTTTGTTTTATGTGTGTGTGTGTTTATTCTTAGTTCATTACAATAGTTAGGTTAGGATATGATAAACCTTTGATAAATGTTACTATGTTAATGTAAAATTAACATTGATATGTTAAAGAAATGCATGAAAAAGTGTGAGTAGGTTACGTTATTGTATGCTATGTTAGTTACTTTACTTGTGGTTAAGGTGGAAACTTTGTTAATGTTATCTGTTTATTCTGGTTAAGATGTTTAGGTTTTGTCGTTGACTTTTATTATTTTTAGTTCAGGTTATACTATGTTAGCGTTATTAGTTTGTTGAAACTTTGTTACGTAGCATATATTCGTTGAACAGTGTATAAAGAACTTGATTTTATGTTATGTTTATCCAAAATTATACTCGAAAATGTGACTTGAATCAATAGATCAATAGATCAATAGATCAATAGATCACAACTGGACTGGAGGGTGGTTGGATGGTGGTTGGATGGTGGTTGGATGGTGGTTTGATTTACTGATTTACTGCTTTAGGGTATGTAAAACATGACAATTTTAGGTAAATAATTTGACTGAAAATCAATAGACAATAGCATCAATAGATCACAGCATGGGCAGGAGGAGGTTGGATAGTGGTTTGGATTTAGTGATTTACTGCTTTAGGGATATGTAAACATGACAATATTAGTAAAAATTTGACTTAAATCATAGATCAATAGACCAATAGATCACAGATGGTCAGGAGGGTGGTGGGTTAGTGGCTAGATGGTGG
>JABUQX010084155.1:22500-34465 GCA_015478945.1 Trachelipus rathkii | reverse complement strand
ATATAAATATATATGAGAGAGAGAGAGAGAGAGAGAAGGAATGAGAGAAGGAATGAGAGAGAGAGAGGGAGAAAACGAGATATACAAAAAAAAAAAATCCTAAATGTACTTATTTTGTTAATCAATTTTACGATATGTAATTTTGAATATTTAATTAATACCTTTTTTCTGTGTAACTTAAGCGATTTCAAATTTGGAGAAGGAGGACAAATAAACCTTTAATTTTCGAATTATATAATAGAACGCGATATACATATTTACCCTATTCTTAGTTATTACATTTAAATTAAATAATCAATTAATTTTATAAAAAGTTTCCAACCTTTTATTACAACAGGAAATCATAAACAATTTCGCTACGAAAATGCAGGACCGGGCTTGGAGGCAAGTTTTTCTTAAGGACTTTCTACGGCAGGCAAGGTGCTATAATATAATTATCAAACTCGAGCTAAAAAAGACAACAAGCACATTATATTCACTCTAGTTCATTTATTCATTTATTTATTATTTATTTTAGTATATAAATTTAACAAAATAATTATTTTTAAAATATTTGAGTTAGTCCTCTGTTTAGCATATAATTCAGGTTTTATGGGTACCTTATTGTTTTTCTTTCAATTTCAGATATTAGAATTTAAATAGAGAATTTATTTTTTGATCCGAAATGTGCGATTGAACAAAGTAAATGTTTTTTTACATTTTTTTTTCTTAATTAAACTAGCGTTTTATTAGATTCTTAGACAGGAAAAAAAAGAACTTGCTAAAAAATTAAATCACGATTATGGTATTGTATACGCGCTTGGAAATTTGCTTCCTCATTTTTGGAGGGCGGTACGAGCCGTTACAATTATAATTGTATTAAAAATGGGTTATTCATGGGTGATGATGCTTACACTTTTTGTTAAATTTTACATAATCTTTTATTTTAACAATGTAATGTATTCTTTCAGATTACCTATTTTTCACACAAAAAAAAAGGAATTTTATCATAACTGCAAAATTGGAAGAATATCGGTTCATTTCTTTAATAATAACTCGTGCTAAGCACGAGTTAGCACGAGTGTAGGAGTCACTCTGATTATATATATATATATATATATATATATATTATATATATATATATATATATATATTAATATATATCTACTATTATAATATATTCATATATATTGAGCTTTCCTCCCCATGTTTTCGTTCACGAGGCCCACTGACTATATATTATATATATATATATATTATATATAGTTTAATAATTATATATATATATATATATATATATTATATTATATATATATATATATAATATATATTATATATTATATTATTATATTATATAGGTATATATATATATATTATATATTATATTATATATATAATATATATTATATATATATATATATATTATTATATATATCATATTATTTATATATATATATATATTATTTTATATATATGGGTATATATAGGGTATATATATATATTTATATATAATATATATTATATATTATCTATTATATATATATATATTATATATATTAGGGATGCATCCGGTCTCCGGTTCCGCTCCGGCTTGGCGGAGTCGCCTTTAAAGATCTCCGGCTCCGGCCGGAGACCACTAGTCTCCGGATTTCTCCGGCCGGAGACCTATATTTTTAAAAAGTAGTTTGAAAATAAAAATAGTGTATAGTTCATTGAAGAGTAATATGAGATTTAATGAATTAAATTTATTTAGAAAACTGATTCATAAAAAAATGTAAAAAAATCTATTTTAGTATTTTTTTTTGTTGTAGTGATAATATTAGTAAACTAATAACTAATATTATAAACTATAATTAATATATTAATAATATGATAGCGCTATATATGACACCATTTACTAAATGGACTAATTATTGATAAACAACTTAAAAAGGGTTTGATATCCAAATGGCAAACCCCTAACAAAAAAATACACTTTTGATAATAATTCTAGCTTTAATAATGCAATACAGGACAAATAGGTAAATGAAAATGTTAAAAGAAATGCAGTACATACTCGCCATATTCACCAAATACATAAAAAAATTATGATATATATCCTTCATCTTTAAAAATTATAAAAAGCTTTAGTTTTTAAACAAAACTAACATCTTGAATATATATAGTATTATAATATATATATATATATATAGTTGTTTTAAAAATAAAAATATATATTTATTTATTTATTATATTTTTAATTATATATATATATTATATATATATATAATTAATAGTGCATGTAATCAGCTGTTATCGATACTGTATAGTCGTAACACAATAGAATTTTTTGAGGAACAATTAAATTAATTGTTACTACAAAAGTGTGCTTGAATGAAAAGTTTAATAGCTTATAAATTCTATTTAGGTAACAATTTTCTATATTTAAAAGCAAATGAATTTAAATATCTTATTGTAGAAACAGGAGCTGATCAGCTAGTGTTGGGAGAAAGACGAATTCCTTTACTTGTACGTATTTCCTTGCTTGTCTAAACATTACTTTGCTCAAATACCTTGAAGGTTTGAGCTGAGAGATCATTCTAGCTAATTCAGTAAGTACAATCAGGATAAATAGCTTTTCTTTCTTTACACCATAACAGTAGATCAGCATCCGAATTTCGTTCCATAAGTGGTGCTGCAAAATATTAATCCAGTAGTTTGAATATTATTTTCTAATTCATGTTGCTTTCTCTCACTGCTGCTTCTACGTTTGCATTCCTTACTTTTTTTCACCTTTGATTAAAGTTAACCACTTGGTTTGATTGTATCTGAATATTCTTCTTTTTCTTCTAACGATTTTTCTTGTAGCATTTCATCAAAGCACTTCCAGAAAATTGAATGTGTTCCTTATCAATATCTGTCGATCATTTTCAGATTCTTTCATGTGATCTGTATAAGACTGATCATTTTGATCATCATTTTGTCATCAGAATCTGAACTTAATGTAATATTTTTTTTAGTTTTATTAAAGTTAATTTCTTTTTTGAGCATAAATTTTGTTTTATTTTGATCAAATGTCAAAGGGTGCTAATTTGTATTGTGGATTTAGAACTGTTGCAAGTACATAAAGTTTATTCTCTTAATTGTACCAAAACGTTCAGTAACAGAATTTAAAGTTCATCTTTCATAGCGCTATCCTTTCAAGTTTTTGCTAAATATTTTTGCATGCATTAATGCAGTATTACAAAGATATATCTACATCATCATCACCCGCTCTTGTTAATTCTTCAAATGGTCAGTAGCAATCTTAATTCTATACTCTCTAGTTCAGTTGATTCGCATTTAAGTATCTAGATTGTTTTTTTCGAATTTGAAGATATATAATAATTGCAAATTTTTGGCTCTATGATCCTTTGCAGCATAAAATATGATGAATTCCATATCTTGTTTCCACATCTTGGATAAGCTTGTGTTTTGGCAAATTTTGATTTCCGTTATTTTAGTTGTAGCAATTGGTGAACTACTAAAATGACTTACAATTTCCTAATAAAGTAATTAAATCTTTATTTTATTTTTGAGAAAAATATAGTCTCATGTATTACTAGCTTTAAGGAATGAATAAAACATGTCTCATTTATAACCCCTGTCGCTCTCATACTTTGTATGTTTGGTGCGTTATCTTAAGACAACAGAGGACACATTTGAATATTTTATTTATTTAAACCCAGCTGTTAAGTATTTCACTCACTTTTAGACGTTATGGTTTTGTGAATGAGAAACATTACACACTACGATTTGGTTAATGTTCCACTCTTCCTTTGAAATCTTTATCAATTCCACTTGCCACTGGACTGACATACCTTATTAAGCTTCATTGTTATTATGAGCAAAGTCCAAATATCTGAAATTAATGATATTGCTCTGAACTTTCTTGCAGCTGAAGTGTTATTGGTTCTTTACCCTTTTATATATTGTTTGGATAATCTCTTCTGAAAGTACCTCCTTGATGATATTATTAGTGTGGACATACGTGATTTATTAATCTCTCAAATCCAATGTCTTCTACAAGAAAATGGCAGACTGTCCACAGCAATCAATTCCCCAAATTTTGAAATGAATTTCTGTGCTTTTTCTATCACCAATTTCCAAATCATTTTTTACCAGTTACTTTCAAACATTTGAAATGAAGAATAATTCCTTTTTTTTAATAAGAGGTAGAAAATTCATGATTACGATATACATGGATACGAAATGCTAATGCCTGTGCATCATGTTTCCTTTTTTCGGCCCTTCTTCTCTTCAAAATTCAAAGATTATTTTGCTCTCCACACATTTGGTGTTTGTTTCTCTTCAAGATGATTCAGTAAAGGTTTTGTGCTTATATTTTGAACCTTTCTTTGAGTTTCCTCTTGATAGTAATGTATCCCAATAGCGCACAAGTAGTTCACACCCTCACGGGTTTAGCCTCTTCAAGGAGTGTACTTCTTGTAGGTTAGTTACAATTAGGAATCCGGACGAGGAGGTGCATGATAATTGCTGTTTAGAGTCAATCCTTCCCAGATTATTTTGCTCTTACACATTCTTATCTCTCTATTCAAGTCTATATTGAGATAAATTTAAAGATGTTTATTTGTATTATATTATATATAGATTATATATTTATATCTTATATATATATATAATATATATATAAATATATATATATATAATTATATAATATATAATATTTATATATATCTATATATATAATATATCTATAATTATATATATTATATAACGGTAAAGCTATAAATGAAGATTTCATTTCCCGGCCGGAGAACTTCCGGGCTCCGGCCGGAATTAAACATTTTTAATTCTCCGGCCTACCGGCTCTCCGGCCTCCGGCCAAAATTGCTCTCCGGTGCATGCATCCTAATGATACTATATATATATATATATTATATATATATATATATTATAATATTATAGTATATTATATTATATAGGTATAATATTATTATAATATATATATATATATTACTATATTATATATATAATAATATATATTTATATATATATATAATAATATATATATATATAATATATATTATATATTTATATTATAGTATATATATATATTTATATATATAACTATATATATATTATTTATTATATTATATTAATATATCTATACTGATATATATATAAGATATATATATTATACTATATAATATATATTAATATATATTATATAACGTCTTGTGATCAAGCTGAACGTTCGGAGGTTATTCAATCATAAATAAGCGAGCTTTTTTGATGAGGTTCTTGAAATAACCATACTCGGTAGTTACAGTATATTAATCTACAAATATGCCTATATATATATTATATATATTTAATATATATATTATATATATAATATATTATATATATATATATATATATATAATATATATATTATATATATAATATATATATATAATATATATAATTATAAATTGTATATAATATAATATATATATATATATATATATATATATATATATATTATATATTATCTTATATAATATATTATATTATATATATATATATATATATATTTAAATAATTATATATATATATATTATCTGTGAAAACTGAAAATCGTAAAATTTGCAAGTGCGTAAAAATTAAATTTGAACGCCTCAACGAGATTTATTGGAATCTGAATACTAAAATATTTCATTTTCACGGTTTCCAACAAATATTGATTATTTTCTTTATGTTTTCTCCCCTAGACGGATATATATATATATATATATATTATATTATATAATATATTATATTTATATATATAATTATATATATTATTATATTATATATATAATTATATATATATATTATTATATATATATATATATCTTATAGATATATATATAGTATACGTACTGGTCTCAAAAATTAACGCACCACTAGCTCATATGACGTTAACAGGTACAGAAAAAACCAGAACGCTTAACTTTATTACTGCAAGGATAAAATAGCATCGTGGGAACACATTATATAGTGGTAAGATTGTCTAGAGGCCCCAGGAATCCCCTGGGGCCTGCGAATGGGTCCTGTTGTGATTGATGCGTTTCCTCCAATATGGGACGTTATCGCGGTGAAGTGTTCTGTCGTGTATATGGTGTTACTCAATAACTCATGATTAAGCCACCATCTAGCATACATTGATGGCTTGTCCACCGTCGTTGGCATTGCTCTAATGGAGGTGCCAAATGTCCTCCAACGGAAATCTGATTCCATATGCGACCCACCGCCTGCCCCAGCTGGAGGGTTTCTGGAGGTGGTTGCAGCTGTTGCAACCGCAGTTTTTTAACATGTCCCACAATGCTCAATTGCGGTTTAAGGTCGGAACCGCTATGACTGACAAATCCAATGTCCTGCGATTTACCACCGCGTCGGTAGACGTGTTCGGTGACACATCTGGCATGTGTACCTTTGCCGTTGTCATGCGACCTAGACCGAATCAATTGCCACAGACCAGGGGTATCATGTTACGCACTACGGGTGAGAATTATCTACGATGTACCGTGCGGAGGTTAGGGAACCGCCATCTAAGACTGCAACTCTGTACGACCCGTTAAAGAAATACCACCCACACATTAAGAGATTCACTTCCAAATGTCAATACCTCTCGCATATTACATTGCACGTACCTTTCATTAGGCTTCGTCGAGTAACTCTGTTCGCCGATTGGAGTGTAGTGAACGATTTCTAATGTAGAGCCATTCTGAGCCAAATTGTTGATCAGAGATTGAGATTACACAAAATTAAAATGTTTTCCAAATCTACTTACTTAAGGATATATTCGAAAACTTTTGAAAATTTTCGTGAAATGTTAAACCTTAATTCTATAAGTGAAAGGTTGAGATGGAGTTCACCCTTTATTGACATGGCTGGAGGGAAAAAAGAGGGAGCTTCCAGCAAATGGAAGGCCGAAGTTGTAATATAGACGAAAGGACAATATATGAAGTACAAATTTTTAGACTCACGGTTGGTAGATATATCGCGTGTCTTCTCCTTCTTATGGATTAAGAGTCAGAATGACGAGGAAACCAGCTATATTGTGAAATAAATTACAATGGCAAGCGTAAAAGAGTTGGAGGGAGATGGAGAAAGAGCAAAGTTTCGGAATAGTCTTAAATGTAATTAAAGGCGAAACTTTTTGAGATAAGAGTTCGCTTTAGCAGAAGCAAATTAGTCGTATACGTTCGAAATAAACAAGAGGAATAGGAAGAGGGAAAGCATAGGTTAGATATTACACATTTTTTCCAAATACCAGAAGAGTTGTAAAGAGGAGGAGGAGGCAAGCCGCAGAGATTATGCATTTTCTGCTTAGATAAAAATTTTAGTACTGAGGAAAAAATAAATTTTGCACTATTTCGAGATGAAACACATTGTAAGTTGAATGAGTTTCTGAACTTTAAAACAACGATATATATATTATATATATTATATTATATATCTAATATATATATAATATATATATTATATATACTATATTATAATATAATATTTTATATATATATATATACTATACTATATATATATACAGAGATAACTCATGCCAAATTATAATTAATTGTGGTATATAGAAGTGGTTCTCTCTATGTTTACTTTAATGTAATTGAAATGGGAAAGTTTTAATTCCTTTACTACTGGGCAATAAAGGCTAATTAATTACAATTTAATATACACAAAAAGACTTATTATAATGGAATACCACAATATGAATTGGTATAAGAGGGCAATCTGTAGTGCTTACCTCTTTTCGCCGAGGTCTTTAACAGAAATCCCCGACCTTGGATGGACACGTGTCCCTAGTGTAGGGCTGGCAGCTAGTCACATCAAATTCACCTCTTCTCATTTTGGTCAACTAAATGGTTTTTTTACAGCTTAAAATGCCTCAAAAACACAGGCATGACACTACTTTAACGGACATTATATGGTGGCACAGGGGGGGGGGGTGTATGGAAGTCAGCCCTTTACAAAAGTGCACAGACGTGTATGGGACACACGCCATTGCATACACTCAAATATTAGACACGGAAATGATTACAAATAAGTATATACTATATATATATATATATATATATATATATATCTATATATATATATATATATAATGATATTATATATATATATTTATTTTTATATATATTACTTTTATATATATATATATGATATATATATATATCTATTATATATATATATATATATTATATATATTATATAATATATATAATATATATTATATCATAATATATATATATTATATATATATATAGTCTCAAGATCTCAGAAAATGCTACAACCTTAATGAATGAGTTTGAAGAGGGATTTTTGTTCTCTTTTAGACTTGACGACTTTCAGCCTCGTGGGACAACGAATAGCCTCGACAAGATTAAGCATGGAGCTGTCGTATGCAATGAATTGTATCTTTAACCCTACTCGTACTCTCCGGTATTGCACTACAAATTTATTATTATGATAGTTTATTATTATTATTAACTATAACTATTAAATAGTATTTTTATTATTATTATTATTATTATTATTATTATTATTATTATTATTATTATTATTATTATTATTATTATTATTATTATTATTATTATTATTATTATTATTATTATTATTATTATGTATTATTGTTATTATTAATTATATTATTATTATTATTATTATTATTATTATTTATTATTATGGGAAGATGTTATTAGAGGGTTGATGGGTGGACTCAAATTTTTCACAGGTAAGAACTGTCTAACTGAAAGTCCTCTTCCAATTTGTAAGTTAGTTGAATGGACATTACAGAAAGATTTAAGATCACACATGCATCAAAACTGATTAAAGTATAAAAATGTTTCTTTTGATACTATTTATGTTCACTGAACGAACATTGCAAAAAATGTCACACTAAAGTTACCTTCAAAAAGCATTTCTTTTTCGAGGAAAAAAATGATTTGTGAAAAGCAAAAACGAATTAAATTTTATTTTTAACTTACAGTTAATGAGTTTTCCTAAGTTTCCCTACTACTACCTGCAAGAGAATTATCTAATCCAGTGGTTCTCAAACTTTTTTCGATTCGCGGCTCCCTTGACTAATTCAAGTTTGCCGAAGTCACCATGTTAGATTCTAAAAAGAACGTTTTACAATTTATAAAATAGGGTCTATTATAACTGGCCAACAAAGGTTTTGCGGCAAAACATTTGAAGGTCATTTTATAGGTAACTTGCCCTGATTCCGAATATGACCTCCGTTTTCCTAGATTGGCTCTAGTTTTTGAGATACAGGGTGGTCACAAAAATACATTAATAACAACAATTTATGTTAGGTTGAAACGTAATTCACAAATAAAAAACACGAAAGAATATATATCAAATTGTGAATGAGTAAGTAAAAACAAAATGGCTACAAATAGGTCAAAACATTTCAATTCCTAGATACAATACAATCACCAATTAGCATTATAAATCGCTGTCTATATGATTGCTCTTCTGTATGCAGAATGTGGACAATCACGTTGAAAGCTCCAACAATAGTCTGCCATCATGTGGTATCCCATCTTCCTTGGTATCTTTCTTCCATCACCTATATTTAGATGGAAACCCTCTCCCCTTGTTCCTTACTATAAATCCTAGCATTATCACGGAAACCATCTAAGTGACTATGTGAAGTCGAACTTTTATTGTCAATTAGCATTCAAATATTTTTGAAGTTGAAAGCATTTCTGTGCGAGTTCTACATAGTTGGCAGATTTATGGTTCCCCAAAAAGTTCTGAACAACCCAGACAAAACTTTTCCAGGCAGATGCTTTAATATCAGTCATGGAATTTATGAAATGTCATCCTTGATGACTTTGGCGAATTTTGAGGCCGTAAAGATTCAGCTTTTGAGTTTCTCCATACTCAACCTTGGAAAAAAATCTGCAAATATATTTGAAACATTCACCATCTTTGTCTAGTGCCCTAACAAATTGCTTCATCAGTTCTAGTTTGATGGGAGTGGTGGGAAAATAATTTTTTCCCCTGTCAACCAGTTGTTCGTTAATGATATTGATGCACCTACAGTCATATTTACCCTAGCAGGCCATACAACTTTTTTCACAGTGGTCTTCTTTAGCCCTCCTATCCCACAAGCATATGAAACAAGAAGGTACTTAGTTGATATTTCCGCTTTGCTAGCCCGAAGAAGTGTTGACCATCTTCAAAATCAACGCTAATAGACCACTGGGTGTTCATATATCTAAGCTTCTTTGCAAATATTCTCTATATTTTTCATATTCCTCTTTCAGTTTTGTTGGGTGACCTATTGGAATCGATGCATAACTATTTTACCATTGTTCAACAAACACACTTCAAGTTCTCGTCTTGAACGATCCATAAAACAATCGCCATCTTCTGGTCGCGTATTTAGGTAACCCATTTGGAGTAGGAGTTCCAGGGATGTTCTACTCCAGTATACACTAGGTCTTCTTCTTCAATTAAATATGGAAGAAGTACTACCTCTCTTGCCGAAAAAAGTTATTTTACATTTGGCCTTGAGACAGTTCTTTTCCCTTAGTCTAGATGCTAAAGCTCAGAATCTTGCTTGAAGAGACTTAACTCTCGTACTTAACATTGATCTCTTCTGGAGAACTGGTTGCTGTGTAGAAGCACTTTCTTCATATCACTACCACTATCTGCACGTGTGAACACAAATTCTGGATATCTTCTTCATCAGACAATGCTACGTCTGGGAGTGTAGTGAACACTGGAATGGGGGACATCGTCGGCAGGTGTACAGGTCGCCTTGCTGAATTCCAAATCCGGATACCAAAAATTTACGTTTCTTGTAACTATTGATACCTTTCACATTTAATCAAACAAAAATAAACAGTCACCATGGTGCATTCTTTGGCTCCGCGCATTACCATAGGCACAACCAAATTTTAAACTTTTTCTTCGTCCATTTTTCCACTGACGTGGATTTTCGACACACGTTTTACAGAACATATGGGGAGCCAAGGAACATTATTCTTGGTGTCGAGATTTCATTTACCAAAATATGCCAGATATGCTTACGTCACCAAAAGTTAAAAGTATATTTCTTCTTGGTATCTCCTGGCAAATAATATACCACAAGATGTTAAGCAGAATACATTGGGGATTCATTCAACATGGCTCTCGTGAAGTTATCATAGTGTTTGAAATAGAAAAAATAAAGTAATAAAGGTAAGCCCCTTAAAAGAAAATGAAAACGAATTACTGTAAAATATGCATTAAAAAGATATTGTTTGTATAAGAGTAAATCTGGAACACCCTGTATCTCAGAACTAGAGCCAATCTTGGAAAAACTAATGTCATTTCCTGAAATATATATATATATATATATATATATTATATATATATATATATATATTAATATATATATTATATATATATATAGTAATTATAGTATATATGTGTGTGTGCTGTGTGTGTGTGTGTGTGTGTCTGTGTGTGTTGTTGTGTGTGCGTGTTGTGTAGTGTGTGTATGTATGTGTGTGTGGTGTGTATAAGTGCGTGAATCGTCTCATGGATCAATGCACAAACCTATTAAAGCTATTTTTAGCTGTACCATTTGTTGTTGAGGAACATTTTTATAAAGTTTATGTAAAATGGCCATTTTTGACTACATATATTTTAGGGATGCATGGTGTATGTCGCATAATATTTGACCATGTATTTTCCTATTTCTATGATTAATTTTAGCTTCTTATCAAATCTGAGTGTATATTAACATTGCACACACACACATACAAACCGTAATATATATACTATATATATATATAAAATATATATAAAAATAAAATATAAATAATATATAAAAATAAATAATAATAAATAATCATATAAAATAATAATAAATATAATAAAAAAAATATATATAAATATATATATAATAATATATATATCATATATATAATATATATATATATATATATAATATATATATAGAGGT
>JABUQX010084155.1:5000-17500 GCA_015478945.1 Trachelipus rathkii | reverse complement strand
TTATAAGGCAGGGTTTGCCAAAAAATGGTTTTTTTCGAAAAAACCCATCGACCCAGGGTTTATTCGTTTTTTTTCAGAAAAAAGACAGAAAAAACCCAGGATTTTGGTTTTTTTCAGGTTTTTTTCAGGTTTTTTTCAGGATTTTTTTTGCACAGATTTTGAAAAATGGGTTAACTCATTTTACTATGATATTTTATATATAATAGTATATATATGTATAAACATATTTATTATATATATATATATATATATTATATATATATATATTATATATATATATATATATAAATATATATTATATATATATTCTATATATATATATATATATATATATTATATATATATTTTCGTTACTTTTATGTTTACTTACAATCTATATTATATATATATATATATATATATAATCTAAAAAAAATTTAAAATTTTTTTTAAAAAATGCCAATGTTATCCGGAAGTGGCAGGAAACAAAGTTCAGAGTGGACTGAAGTCACAAGAAAAGAAAATAGCTCAAAGGTTCGATGTAATTATTGTGACACAGAGTTAACATCCAAAATTGAAAGAATTCGAAATCATTTACAAAAGTGTGAAAAAAGAAATTCAACTGTGCAGCCATCAATTTTAGCTTCAAGGAATCAGCCAAAGGACCAAAATATCCCAATTAATCAACAGCTCCTTATTGATATAGATTCTCCTTCCACTTCACAGTCAATCGATAATATAAGATCTTATATTCCCAGTCCAACTACACCATCTTCATCAATGGCATTGGCGTCTGAGAGTGATTCTGATAGCAGTTCAACAGCTTCAACTTCAAGTCATCAAATAAGTCCTTCATCTCCATTTAACCTCCCTCCCCCCAAAAAACGTAGATTGATGCAGCCACAACTAAGTTCCTTTGCCATACAAACAACTTCAAAGCAAAAAAAATCTTGTGATATAACATAATGGGTATGTAATGAAATTTAAGCTGAAATACATTTATAATAAACCTATAGATAACCAGTGTTTTTGAGATATTGGATTGAAAAAATGATATTTTGAATTGTTAATCGAAATACAATATAAGCATATATATATATATATTATATCATTATTTAATATTAATTATAATAATATATATATACTATATATTCATTATATATATATATTATACTATATATATATATATTATACTATATTTATATCATTATTATATATATTAATATATATATATATAATCATATATATATATAATATATACGATATAGATATATAATATAATATATATATATATATATATATATATATATAATATATATTTTTATATATAATTATATATAATATTATATATATATATATATATATATATATATATATATATATATACTATATATATACATATTTTAGCTTTATGTCTTGTATATCCCAGATCAGCAGCTGAATCCTGGTTGAAGTTATATAACCATGAATATTTCGCACCTTTCATGGCATTTGCTATTAAAGATAACAGTTTTTTTCCATCCTCTATGTTCGATGAAACTTTATTAAGAACATATAAATCTTGTCCTTCAAAATGGTGAAAAATTATGGAAAAACGAACATCAAAAAAACAATCTCTTGCCAAAAGGATTCTGCATATTCTGCTCACGATCTTTTAATAGCTGTCCACCAAGTTACTGCCTCTATTTATTGAAAGGGTGTTCCCGACATTTGGCCATATCTGGTCTAAGCTAAGAAACAGGCTTGGTGTACAAAAGGCCAGCAAGCTTGTCAAAATATATAAATTTCTTAAATAATTTACACTCCATTTTGTTGATTCACATCAATGCACCAAGATATGATGATGAACGTTAGGGAATTACCATTTTTATTGTGATGAATTAAATTTAAAGGAATGGTATATGTTTTAAAATTTTCCCAATTAACTCTTTTAAAAAAAAACATTTTTCTTAATTTTACCTATAATTTTTTTTTTGAAAAAACTCAAATTTGGGTTTTTTCAATGTGGGTTTTCCTGAAAAACCCCATTGGGGACAATCCGATTGTCCACAATCGTGCGAACCCTGTTATAAGGTCGTAAAGGGTGTCTGGGGACCCTCCGAAAGGGGGTCCACAGAAAAAAATGAACAAAATGCATAAAAGAAGTGGAAAAACGGCAGTCGGTCTGTCGGAGTCAGAGAAAGGAAAGGAGTCGGAGAAAGGTTAAGTCCTGAGTCAGAGGAGTCGGAGTTGACAAGCTGCACCGGTGCTGGAGCCGGTGGTGGTGCCTGAGTTAAATAAACATATCGTTTTCATTGTCACATATTGGTATATTAAATTATGATATTATAAGATCGTAGAAATCGAATATGAGGGTTATAAGTTCGTAAAGGATATCTGGGAACCCCACAGAGGGGAGGTTGTCCCCAGAAGAAATGCACTGAACGCAAAACAGAAGAAGATGGAGGAAGGAAGAAGGAGGAAGGAGGAAGAAGAAGAAGTCTTATGTGTCGGAGCAAATTAGTCATAGCCTGCACCGATGTTGGAGCCGGTGCGGTCTGAGCCAGTACAACCATATGCTATTTTATTTAATTACTCATTAGCTTATATGTAATTTTTTTGTTTCAATTTAACTTTTTTTTTAATTATTTTTGTATTTTTTATTATTTTTTTTTATTTTTATTTTTATTGTTGTTTTTTGGTTAAAATATTTTTTGTTTACTAAAATTGTTGTTTTACATACCCTAAAGAAGTATATCAGTAAATCAGTAAATCAAATCACCTAACCTACCCTCCCCCACCTCCATGATCTATTGATCTATTGATTCTATTGATTCAAGAGTGAAATTACTTAAGTGGTTATTTTTATCAATACCTCTAAAGAGGTAAATCAGTAAATCAGTAAATCAAACCACCCACCCTGCCCTCCCCCACCCTCCGTGATCTATTGATCTATTGGTCTATTGATCCATTAATCTATTGATTCAAGTGATATTTTTTACTAAAATTTTTATGTTTTACATACCCTAAAGCAGTAAATCAGTAAATCAGTAAATTAAACCACCACCCTACCCCTCCCCCACCCTCCCTGATCTATTGATCTATTGATTCAAGTCATATTTTTTACTAAAATTGTTATGTTTTACATACCCTAAAGCAGTAAATCAGTAAATTAGTAATTCAATCCAGCCACTCTCTCCCTCCCCACCCCATCCGTGATCTATTGATCTATTGATTCAAATCATATTTTTTATAACATAACACACGACACTTTTATTCTTTTTTATGTTTATAACGCCAAAAAATTTACATATTTTACACACCCTAAAGCAGTAAATCAGTAAATCAGTAAATCAAGTCAGCCATCCTGCCCCTCCCCATTCATTCGTGATGTAATGATTCAAGTTATATTTTGTATAGCATAACACAAAACTTATATTGTTTTTAAGTTGATAACGTAAAATATTTACATTTTTACACACCCTAAAGCGGTAAATCAGTAAATCAAACCACCAACTCACCCTCCCAACCTCATCTATGATCTATTGATCTAATTGGCAAACGAAGGCGGCGGCAGCACAAACAAACAAACTATTTATTTATTTATTGTTGTTATTACTATTTATTTTACTAATTTTTTATTCTTTTTATCATGTTTATAACTTAAAAAACTTGAACTTTTACATACCTAAAGCAGTAAATCTATGTAAATCAAATACCACCCTCCCTCCCTTCACTTCTCCCTACCTCACCTATACTATGAATCCGCATTGATTCTATTGTCTTATTGTCTTTCAAGTCACGATTTTAGTAATCATTTTCGGATAAACATAAACTTTAAAAAAAAAAAACAAGTTTCTTTATACACAAATCAAGGAAACGAATATAATGCTAACGTAACAAAAGTTTTCACATCATAAAGCTAACATAACATCACTGAACTAAGAATATAATGTATGATCAATAGCAACCTAACACAACTTAAGCCCGAATAACTGCTAACATTAACGGTTCCATACTTAACAACAGTAAGTAACTATAAGATAGCCTAAACGTACCTA
Source organism: Trachelipus rathkii (assembly GCA_015478945.1). NCBI lineage: Eukaryota > Metazoa > Arthropoda > Malacostraca > Isopoda > Trachelipodidae > Trachelipus > Trachelipus rathkii. The sequence goes on along the minus strand of JABUQX010084155.1, from coordinate 13,481 downwards.
ATTCCACGTTTCGCAGCTTATGTCAAGCATATCTCTTAACGCAACAAACCTTTTTTATATTAACATAGTAATAATTTTAACAAAAATTTATCATAACCTTACCTAACTATCGTAATACCTAACGGATAATTTTTTTTTTTTTACAGAGATAAACATAGTAAAGTTTTAACCTCTGTAAAGCTAAACTATGAACATAACACACTTAACACACAACAGCCATAGGAATAAACAGCTATCATCAACACTAACCAATAAAGCGGAACATACGAGGAAGTAAAACAAAGCTTTCATTTTATAACATAATAATTTTCCTGAAAAGAACGTTATATATAATACATAAAAACATATGTTTATTTTAAATATATTAATTCATGTTAAATAAGGGGACATAGGAATTCAACATAAACTGGGTAAGTTCTATATATCTCTCCAAGAAAGGCAGCACCCTTTGAAAAGGAATGTAAATATAAATGCGTTCTGCAGCACTAAACCATTTTCCGGCATATCCTGATTCAACACCACTCATTCTCTCATGCCAGAGAGAAGTAAACTCATCAATGTTGGTAGTTATTAACATACTCCTGCATACCCCATTATACGGGAAACCAAATGTTTTCAGTGTAAATATCGAGATTACACCATGTGCTATATGTATTAGTCTTCAAGTATGTTCAACATCGTTAAGATGCAATGTTAATTAGTTTTTTTATTTTAATCAAGCTGTAATATTTTCAGATATTCTAACTGTGAAACTATACATGAACCCCAGAAGGTGGAAATCGATTGGCTTCCAATAGTTGCTTACATTAAGGGTTTTAATATTGTCACACGACGAGAAAACAGCGTCTATTCTATTAAGAACCTTCACACTGTCCCTCCGACAGCTAGATATTTCAACTACGAGTTCAATACTCAGAATGAACACCCTTATCTTTACCGCTGCTGCTGAGATGTTGATATCTGAATGATTTCTTCAACATAAATGATAAGGGTCTATTATTTGCAACCTCGCTGGAATCAGCAATGTATCGGTCGCTCGCATTCGGTTTTACGATAAATATAATGACCATCGTTGTATATACGAAAGTCCCGCGTAAAGATATCAACAATATAAGCGTAGAGATGCGGGGAGAATGTCATCGTATCCAGCACACGCGGAAAATGTCCTTACATGAATGATACTAGAGTGTATAAATCCTCAAATTGTAATGAGATTCTTTCTTTCAACCAATCTGAAGAAGTAGACTAGAATAACGAAGCAAGAACGCCAATTATATTCAAAGGCATAATAATTCTCACTAGAACAATATACTACTGATAACAATAAACATAGTTTACTATATGGTTAATTGACAGTACTATGTGTATACATAAGGACTATACAGACAATTTGGAACGTGAAACGATCTTAAGACCAACAAAAAGGTATAATATTATTAAAATAATAATAATATAATTATATTATAATTTAAATACATAATAAAATATAATAATAAATAATAATAATAATAATAAATATTGTGACAGGATATATATATTATATATATATATATATTATATATATATATATATAATATTTATTATTATATATATAATATATTATAATATAATAAATATATATTATCCTATATATATATTATTATATAATAATATATTAATAATATATATTAATATAAATATAATAATATTAATTATATCGTTATTTATATACTATATATCTAAAAACGCTAAATCTTTACACAAAAATCCAGTTTTTTTCATCGTTTTATACACCTATATGATATTTATTCACATTCCTCGATACCATCATGGTATAGTAATTGTCTAAAAGTTCACGTTTAAGACACTAAAATTTGTTTACTAGATAGACGAATTTATGTACATCTATAGAATTTAAGAAGCGTTACAATAGTAGTCTCAGTATCAATCAATCAGCAATTTTGACATGCGTATAATTATTCGGTATAATAGCATAGTAATGGTGCACAGTTCATTTAGACACAGCATTTCCGACCTTCTTAGTGCATTTATTACCCTGCCTTACAAACCTTCACAGATATTTTTTAATCTGTGGAATCCCAAGAAAAAATTCTACGGCCGTAGGTTTCAAAATAGACGGTTTTTCATTTACAATCATCTTCCATACTCGAACTTTCATTCGGTGTAAAATTATATACTTAGAAAAAGAGATAGTAAGGTGGCTGACCTTTGTGACACCCTCTTCCGCTAATAATCGTTTTCGGGGAGTCTAAAATTTCGGTAAACTTAGAATACTCCCTTTGACCCATCTCTCTGCAGCGTCGGCTCATATAACAGAGTAGATTTCGTTCTTACCTCATAAAAATACACTTCGTTACTAGAAGTTATCAGATTGAATTAATCACAATCATGCAAATCAGAACCATTGAGGTTCTATATTAATATAGATTGAAACCCACACCCTATCTTTGACTACCTACTGTATAATGGTCCTTTGTTTAGAGAGTTATAATCTGTATTAGCGTAAAACAGTTGATGACTACTTATAAGATAGCAACACTTTTTAAACAAGAACACAACTCCTAATAGCTTTCAAAGCCACAACATTATGACGCTAATTATATAAGTCTCAGGAGAAAAAGATAATATAAAATTAGGGGTACAAACACAAGCCTAACAGGAAGGCTTAAACCTTTTTTGTTTTATTACATTTTATCATATTTGTAAAGTTTCACTTTTATAAGGCCTTACCCTCATTTCGTTTTTTTATGTTTTGTAATTTGTATTTTGTTTCCATTCATGATGCTATCACATCGGCAAACTAGTAAATGCTTATTGGAACTAAAAACATAACATACCTAGCCCAAAACATTTCAAGTTTTTCATTTACAAAAGTTCTTTGCCTCATCAAGTGAAGTACTAACTATCATCATGATAACTGATAAATCGCTTTCCCACCTTTCAACATTAGGCAATACATTCGATCGTTAGACTTACACGTAGACCTTATTAGGGTTACCTTTCTATAGTTATAATTAAAAGCTCTCATGGATGCGCTGCGCTCATCTATCATAATATCTATCTTTACGATACATAACCTAACAATTTTCAGCGACGAGCCCCACTACTTTGGGATCACCCAGGACAAGATGCATGAACACCTCAGCGGTACCCAAACGGAATAGGCAGAGCCCTAATAGGGCTGTGCAATCTTATTGTATCTTCATATTACACCCCTTCGGGGTACCCCGCAGATTGGTCTTCATGCATTTCCTCTGGGTGATCTCAATTAAGGGGCTCGTCACTGAAAAATGGTGTTTGGTTTATGTATAGTAAAGAATTGAGATTATGTTGATGAGCTGAGCGCATTCGTGAAAAGTTTTTGTAAACTGAAAGTTAACCCTAATGATTAAGTACAGTTGTAGCCTAACTGAACATCAGTGTCATTAAACATCAAACCTTGGTAAGTATGATAGTTTTTAGTTTCTTTGTAGGGGTGTAAGGGAGTAGGTTTCGCTTTGTGATGCTGTGGTAGTTACTTTTACTGGATATTAATTAGTGTACTTTTGTTAATGTTGGACTGTTTATTCGTACGTAAAGGTATGGATATGTTTCCCTAGTTTATGTGATTTTATGTTTAGCTTTTAACTGTTAATTTAAAAACTTATTATGATTTAATTAAATACTAATACTACTACTATACTAACTACTAGTACTACTAAGTACTACTAACTACAGCTAATAATAGTAATAATAATAATAATTAATAATAAATAATAATAAAATAATAATAATAATAATAATAATAATAATAAATAAAAATAATAAAATTAATTATATAATGAGCTTACATTTCTGCAATCGCTCTGTATGATGGCGCTGTTGCCCAACTACCAGGTTTGTCTATAGTAATCGCTTTGAGATTGGGTTCTACTTTGTTTAATGTCGGCGGTTATTCACGCTTAATGTATGTCAGGTATGTTATGGTGACTATAAAGTTTTATTCTGGAAATATTATGTTAAGCGTTTATTCGATCTTCGATCTGATGCTCGTAGTTATTTTATGATGTTTTGAACAGAGAATTTTGCTAATTGTCCCACGTTTATTCATAGTTCAAAATTGTTATATTTGATATTTGATATGCAAGACTCTTTGATGAATGTAGTATCAATTCATAGTTTCAAGATGCCTGGTATCTTTGATAGATTTGGTCACTTTTTGTTAAGGAATTTGTTAGATAATAAAGGTTTAGCTGCTGATGTATGATTATTGAAAGCCAGAGATAGATTGAGTTTTGCGTGTATGAGGGGTTAGGTATGTAGAACTTATTCATAGTCTAAATGTTATAGTTCTAGTCGTGAGTTCCAAATGTCAGATTATCTATTATTAGGTTTTCGTCCATTGTATACTGTAGAATATGTTAGGTTACGTTAATTTCTGTTGACTTTAGTTAAATCTTACATGACATGTTGAATTAACCACTTGTTTTGTTAGAGATATGATTTAATGTTTCGCCTAAGATATTATCGTGTTAACGGGTGATGATTGTAATTACGAAAGTGGGCTTAGTTAAAGTTTTTTGCTGGGGTATTGTTAGGTTTGATCTGATGAATTTTGCTAATGTCAATCTGTTTATCATAGTTCTAAAATGATGTTTATAATTTGATATGAGGTGACACTTTGCTGAGGTAGTAATCAATTTCATAGTTCAAGTTGCTGGTATCTTTGATTAGATTGGTAACTTTGTTAACGGGATTTCCTGTTAGATATAACTGCTTAGGCTGTGTTGCTGGAAAAATAAATTGTTTGGAAAAGCGGGATACATTGAGTTTTGTATGTCCTGTTAGCTTAATTTTACCTTTGATAAGTAGGGAACCTTTTTAATGTCAGCAGTTTATTCAGATTTATTATACGTGAGGTATGATAAGAGTTTGGTTGTTAACATTATCTTATTTATGTTAGTGTTTTATGATGTGTACTTTATCTGTTGGGAAACTTTGTTTACCTTAAGCATATATTCGTTGGTCTGCAATGATAATTAGGTAAGGTATGATAATTTTTTTCTGTTAATGCTTTCTATGTTAAGGTAAAAATAAGAAATGATATGGTTGACAGGTATGTTAGAAAACGCGTTGAATAGGTTTTACGTTCTGTAATGCAAAATGTTAGTACTTTACTGTTGTTAAGATACGTATAATTTGTTTAATGTTGGGTGTTTTTCTGTGGTAAAGGTATTATGTTTGGTCGTCTGTACATTATATTCTAGTTTATTTATTGATATTGTTTAGCTTTATTGGTTGTTAAATACTTTTGTTTACGTTAGCATATATTCGTTGGTCTGTATATAAATGAATTAATTTTTATGCTAATGTTTATCAATTATGATATAACTGAAATACTGCTTGAATTCAATTAGATCAATACAATTACAAAGAAAGGGTGGACGTGGGGAAGTGGAGGGACCAGGACGGGTTGGTTTGATTACTTGATTATGATTACTACTTTAAATCAGTCAATATACTAATATCACTTTACTATGATAATTTCATGTATTTATAATGTTTATTTTTTTGTTTAAAACTCTTTGTTTATTTTTTATGGTTATCGTTTGTTAAACTCTGCTATGTTACCCTATTGTTCGTTGGGGTTTATGAATAGTTTAGGTTAGGTTATGATAATTTTGTTAAATATTTACTAAGTTGATATAAAAAAAATGGTTATTAAAGTTGCATTATATTCATCGTCCTATAAATGATAAATGTGTGCTGTTATTTTGTAATATATTAAAATGTTTAGATAATTTAATCATTGATTGTTTTAGAGATATGCTTGAAAAGGTCATGATGGTTGATTATAGTAACGCTGGTTCAGTTACTTTTACTGTTGCCTAAATATTGGAACTTTGTTAATGTTAATAGTTTATTCGTGCGTAAGATTGTGTTAGGTTTGTCGTTCGTAACCATTTATATCTTAGTTTCAGGTGATTATGTATGTTTTATTAATCGTGAAACTTTGATAAAGATTAGATTGCACATTCCTGAAGAATGTTGTAGATTTCTTAATTTTATGATAAAAAAAGGCACAAGAGTTTCATATTAGTATTAACAATGTTGGTAGAAAGAGCTATGGAAAACGGACGAAACATTTACATGTGAACGATGACAATGAAAAAGCTTTCAGGTGGAACTTTGTTTAGTTAGCAAGTTTATTCCTGCTTAAAGTGTTGTTTAGGTATGTCGATTGTGCGTTATATTCTTAAGTTTTCAGTGATGGCTTGTAAGATTATTAATGTGATAATCTCTGGTTTACGTTAGCCAATTCGTTGATCAGAATGACAATTAGAAAGAATTCTTCGACAATAAAAATAAGTGTTAAATATTACCAATGATTACAATGAACTAACATTGATGTGTTAGAGATAATGGCTAGTGTTATTGTGAATAGGTTTGGCGTTTTTTTATATGCTATGTTTAGTTATTTACTGTTGATAAGTGTGGAACTTTGTTTTAATGTTAACAGTTTTATTCGTGCTTTAAAGTGTGTTTAGGTTGTCGTTGTAACGTTATTTTTAGTTTACGGTTGAATGCTATGTTATCTTTATTAATGTTAAAAATTTGTTAGGTTAGCATATATTCTTTGGTAAGTGTATAAAAAACTTGATTTTCTGTTTTGTTTATTTCGAAAATGAATACTCGAAAAATGTGATATAAACAATAGATCAAACAGATCATAGGAAGACTGAACAGATAGGACGGAGGGTGGGTGGGGGGTTTTATTTACTAGATTTACTGATTTACTGCTTTAGGGTAATGTAAAAACACAAAGTTTTTTTTACGTTATAAACATGAAGAATAAAAAACTTAGTAAAAACAAAATCAATCAATCAATAAAACAAAAAAATAAAGTTTTGCTGCCTTATATTATCAAAATATGACTTGAAAATCAATAATATCAATAGATCACGGGTGGTTTAAGGAGGGTAGGGTGGTGGTTTGATACTGATTTACTGATTTTACTGCTTTAGGGTAATGTAAAAACTAACAATTTTTGATATAAAAAACATGAAACTTGAATCAGTGATCAAAAGATCAATTATCAATAGATCACGGGTGGGTAGGGAGGGTAGTGTGGTTGTGATTATACGATTTACTTATTTACATCAGCTTTATGAGTCTGTAAAATGCAAAAATTTTTAAGTTATAACATGAAAAGCATAAATTTTAGTAAAATCAAAATGTTTTTTAAAAACAAATAAAACAAAAATAAATAAAATATGAATAATAAAATTTAAAAAGTATTAATATTTGAAAATAAGCACTATGAGTCAACTTCAGCTCACAGGCTCTCCTCCAGTCCCTATTATTAGTATCTTTTTTACTGGTGATCTCCAAATTTTATCGTTCTATGTCGCATTTCTAAGATTTTGGAGCACAGCCCCACATCATGTGAGCGTAGCGACACGTACTATCCGTGTGTAACGATGTTAAACCTTATATGAAGGGTGTATACCAGTTTTCGTCCTTCTATGTCAATTTCCAAGGATTTTGGGGCACAGCCCATCCTTGATGGTGTAGCGTCAATGTTACCCTCGCTGCACTGAGATACTTATAGAAGGGTGTATACGAGTTTCAATCCTTCCTATGATCCATTCCAAGGATTTGGGGCACACCCCAACACCATATGGGCATAGCGGCACTTTATCCGGCTGTACGAAGATACATTAATAAAGAAGGTTGTATACCAATTTCAATCCATTTCCAACAATCATTTTCCTAATTGGGAGGGGGGCCAGTACCCCCTCTAGGGTGTAAAGGGCCATTTAAACTTCGATGCTGCGAGGATACTAATAAATGAAGGGGTGGTAATACAAGTTTTCCAAGGCCCTTCTACGTCAATATTTAATATCTGGGGGTTTAGCATCCCCATGGGTTTGCACGGTCCATGTAGCCTATCGTTTACACAACGAAGATACGCTTTATATGAAAAAGATTGCATATCAAGTTTCAGCCCTTCTACGTCAATATTCAATTTTGGTGGGTTTAGTATCCCCCCATGGGAGATGCACGGTCATGTAACCTCGTCGGTCTGCGACGATGTTACGTCATCCCTAAACGGGGTACCAAGTTTGACAGAGATACTATGTCTTATATTTAAAAAAAAAAAAAAGAAATAAATAAAAATACAAATATGAATATCCATTAATAAAAAAAAAAAAAAAAATTCCTTCAGATATTCATGATTTTCAAGTTGCTTGTTTTATTTCAACTGTTCTTTGTCGCCATCCTGCTTCATCATATATATCATATACTAATTATATATCTATCCTACTACGTATATATTATATATTTACTATACTACCTATATATATATACACTATACTATAACATATAATAATATTATAATATTATTATTATAATATATATATAATATATATATAATTATATATATAATTATCATATACTATATATCACCTATATATTCAGTGATGACATAGACATCGC